>JBAJNP010001298.1:0-54932 GCA_036877545.1 Yasuhikotakia modesta | reverse complement strand
GTCAATGTCCTCCAATACAATGCAGCAGAGAGTGAGAGATTTATATTTACCAGTCAACTACTATAAATACTAGTCAAAATAACTTACACTTTAACTTACACTTATAACAAATTAACCAGTGTAAAAGAGGAACGGCCATAACACTCTCAATGACATACTTTGATATATCATAGCAGACCTGTTGCTATGGCAACCAGCAGGCCTTTTCCCATGTCAGTGAAGCATACTGTTGTTGTCCTGTGATGGACACGCCTGTTATCATGACTCATTTTAATGCTACAAAACTCACCCAAAACAAACCTGTCTTTTTGAAAAATTTTTGCATTTTGTGGATATTGGGGATGGAAAGTTTCACTTGATAAATGCTAAATCAAATTTTACAAAAACTAAACAAAAAAATAAACAAAAACCCAAATAGATAGAATAGAAGGTTGTAAGTCGTGTATCAAACCAATATGCTCTAAAGAGTCACAACACTCAATAATTTGTGGCTTTAACAGAAGCGTATACCCCTGGTTCATCACTACAAGATTTATCACTAAACCTCAGAGCTTTTGATGGGAATGTGTTAACATTTTTTGTGGTTAAAAAAATCTAAAAATGTACTTATTGCTAGAAAAGTTGAAATGCTTCTTATGATCTTTTAATCTGAAAGTGTATGTGAGTACCACATTTTTAGTATTTTAGAAAATCTTTGGTTACAACATAATTCCCACAAATACAATTATCTCATTTCATAAATTTGTTATTTCATAAAATTTTACAGGCAAAAGCTCTGCAGAACAGGAACAAAAAGAATGCATACATGTTTTTTATGGATAAAAGAGAGAGGATGAAGGAAGAATGGGAGATTTATCTAACCTCAGAGCCAAGTGCAGAAGCTGTCAGTTCACTAACAATACTGGCCAGAAGACCACAGGTGTTGGACACCAGATGAGGGGAGAAAAGCTCCAGCTCCTTCCTTAGACTCTTCCTTACAGGAAGCACCACAATGACAAGCATCTTCTCCAGAACCTCCCGGAAGGATGTCATGCCCATAAGATTTTCTTCAGACTAAAATCAAACACAGTCGAACATCAACTAATGAGGAAAACATACTAAAGCGCTTAATATAACTGTCAGACCAAGAACTTACATGACTGAGTTTCTCCATGTGTGCCACCAGCAGAGGGAAGCGGTGAGCAAGGGCAGAATCATTCTCTGTGCTGACCTGTTTGACAAGGGAGCGCAGCAGCACCTCCCCATCATATGCAATAGGCAGGATGGAGGTCAGCTTCACCGATGTGTTACAGAGCGCTGACATCACTGCAGCCAGCAGCCGGCTGCTCGACGTGCGAAAGTTTGCCTCTTGAATGTCCTGGTGGATATGTCAATAAAATGAAAGTTTGGTGAAATTAAACAGACTATATATAGCAACTACTGGAAACCTGTTTCGAACCGTGATTCTTATTACTATATTTTATAGCTCATATCCATATGCCCTAAATCTGTCAAATGGCTCTTTGCAGTGCATGCTGGAAACTAAAACTGGTTCATCCAAAGGCACTGAGAGGTTGTTTATGTGACTTGTAAAAACTTGTCATATTTCTCCTTAAAACCTTTATCATTAAAAAAAAAATAAAACAAACATAATGAAAACATCATATATAATATACAGAAAGTGACAAAACCTTCAATTATGTTCTGATTGGCTGTACTATGGTATGACAATACATTAAACAACAAAAAAGCCAATAGTAGTTTATACAGTAGCACATTAAAAAATATATGACACCAAACTACCGGCTTCCCATATAAGAGAGATTACTTTCATGGTATCTTGTCACAACCCATACAAAAAAAAAACATGGTATAGTTAAACCACGGTAAAGACAAATGAACCATGGTTTTGCTATAGCAATAATGGTTTTGGCATGTTTTTTTGAAGTAAAACTGTAGTTAAGTTGTTATATAAAACAATCCACCAAAAACCATGGTTACTATACTGTAGTCAAATTTTGGTAAATTTTCTGAAGGCACCACTTACAAAGTGGTAGATTAATTACAGGTTAAATTGCCTTATTCAACGATGTGAGCTCTTACAGGTGTGTATACTGGTATCCAATCAAAAGTGCTTTTATTTTAAAGGAAATTTAATTCTGTCTGTCTGATAAATGAAATATGAGCTGAACATGTTTTTGACAGGTTTAGTGAAGGCCAAAATGTGGCAGAATCAGCCATGTGTCAATTGAAGGGCATAAGTCTTAACTCTTGAACCTTTTCCATGATTCTGAATGATTACCTGGTCGAGGCAGTTGAGCAGATCACAGAGGCAGGCCCACTGCAGGGCTGGTGTGGGGTAGAAAGAGTGAAAACATGCAGTGAAGGTATTGTGACACTCTTGCAGGATGGCTTCCAGAAGCGTGAGGGGCTGACTCATATACCCCTGTGGGTCATTGTCTAGTTTAGTCAAGCAGTTGTCCATCCCCTCTGAGAGGATCTTCTTCAGGACGCTGCGTGTCTTTCCTACACACTCTGCCAGTTTGCTGGACTCCTCCACAACTGCTTTGGTGCTGGCTTTTTGCAACGAAACAAAAACCATGACAAAAAGACTTAAAACTGCCCACAGATAGTATACTAGCTGTCCAAAGCACACAAAACTGGTAAACATTTTGTACATTCAGCAAGCACAGTATTTATGCAAAATATTTTTTAACCAAAATGAAACTGTCGGGCAAAAAAGTTTGAAAAAAAAATGAAACTATTCAATTAGTAATTATTTAAGGCAACAGCTTTTACATGGCTTCATGGGCCTAAAGGACTTGTAACATGAAACACTAGCACTCAATATAGAGTACATCCACAACTCAAGGGAACCCCACTTGTGTCACTGTCTATTTTAAGCATATCACCTACCCCTATATTGGTCTAAATGATCTGTCATTCTTCTTTTTTTCCTGTTTTGTTTACCATGTAGGAATACACGTTTAATAAGGGAAATATGGCTATACTGCTTAGTAACTTTGCAAAACGTTCTTAAAAAAAAACATAAAACATCTAAAGCATAAAATCTAATATTTTTTGCCATTAAACATCAAATAACACTCAACATGAAGGTAGACAAACAGAAATATTGTAAGTCAACTAATGTTATTGTGCTGTATACATTGTGTAGTAATGTATAAACCTTTCCTAATGTAAAATAGGACAGGTGAGATAAAATACCAGAGATAGGGAAGATTTCGCAGATGTAGACACGCAATAGTCTCAGACAACAGGTGCCCACAAACCGCAGACGCTCTAAGTCAAGAAGGGTAGCTGTGAACTGAAAACCCTTCAGGCCCCTCAGTTCCTCCACCCCCAACACCAGCGTGGTCCAG
This sequence comes from Yasuhikotakia modesta, assembly GCA_036877545.1. Classification (NCBI taxonomy): domain Eukaryota; kingdom Metazoa; phylum Chordata; class Actinopteri; order Cypriniformes; family Botiidae; genus Yasuhikotakia; species Yasuhikotakia modesta. The sequence continues at coordinate 51,573 of JBAJNP010001298.1, read as the reverse complement.
CTCCAGTGCAAAATACTCAAGAGAGACTCAAAACATTCCTAAGACAAAAGCACACACACAACTGGGAAATGAACCAAAGATCTGACCTTTTATTAACATGGCTTGTTCATTTTGACTGGAGAATGTATGCCATCTTAAATAAAGTGGCAATATTCACAAGATGTCTTAAAAGAAAACTAGATATTCATTGACCCTACAATTGCCAATTTCTTTTTTTGTTTCATAAATGGAAAAGAGATATGTATCAAGTCAGTATTGGGCTACTCTTCTCTGAACAAAAAGTAAAAAAAAAAAATTAAACTATAAATAAAAAATTAAGATGTGCAAGATAAACAAGACATCGTTAAAAAAAATCATAAAACTCAATGCATAGTATTAAATGCATATGCAAAATTCACACAAAATTTTTTTAACAAAATATTTTTTGTTACCATGCATACCGTGAAACCTAAAATAACTGTCATTTTATAAAAAATGGTGGAGGACCAAAAATGAGCTTGCCATTGACCCTGATACAGTGTGTTATGTCTTTGGTCACACATACCACAGAGACAGTCCTGGCAAAAGAATGCTTGAGAATGTGCACAGGCTCACTCGTCTGCTGCTTTCCTTTGGATGCATTACCATCACTAGAGGGTAACCTTTAAAATCAGATCCAAACAAGAGTCGAAGTAAGTGTATAGCTCAAAGTATCCAGCACAGAACAATCATTCCTGACATACCTATAGAGTAGCTGAGGTATTTGTCCAGCATTCACATCAGTACCATTGTTTGATTTCTTAGAGCTTTTGAATTGAAAGACCACACTGCAGGAGATAGTCTTGATGAGTATTTGCTGCTGTTTTAATTAATTATACTATAATAATAACAGCATTGTGAATGTGTTAATTTGTTGGTACCCATCATCAGTGGTGATGGTCGCCTGACCATGGGATCCACAGTCACTGCTGGGCCCAGACACACGAGCCCACGCTACATACCACCAGCCCAACTGTAGAAGTACAGGCTCATCGAACATCATGGCATATTTTTCCCTGCATACATAAACAAGGCACAACCAAACAATATAAAAGCCACGTCTACTGTAAGCACAAAAGTACAGATGCCATTGCATCTGTCTCCATTAGCATCCTAAACGCTATGAAACTTTGTCAGCATCAACCTTTAAAATTCATATGGCTTAAATGCTATTTAAAATGTATATGTTTTTATATGATTATATCTTTTAGATTTAAACACATTATTTCTCATACCGAGCAGCACAGTCATAGGCTAGAACGTCTGTCTCGGCCAATAGGTCTCCATCTGTCTCATGGTCGCCTCCATCTGGGCCCAGCTCAAACAACTGTGAAGAGAAAAAATACAGCTCAAAGCTTCACATGCAAAACTCACAAAACTTATGAGAATTAAAAGGGTAAAAACTGAGAAGTTTCCAGCAGATTGCCGCTGACCTTGATCTTTGCTGTGTACTCCCCTCGACCACCAAAAAGACCTAAACCCCCTAACAAGATGTCTGTGTCAGCACAGAAGCGAATGGCCTCCACAGAGTGTGCAGAGTAACCCCAGCCTCCCCCATGACCTACAGACATAAAAGAATCAAACAACATGATCAAAGAACAACCTCTCATTTAAAAATGACAGACTAAAGAAGCTACAATCTGAAACAGCTATATGAGCATGCCATTTTATATGTTCTTACTCTCAAAGCGGTTGACTACACTGTAGTCCTCTTTAGAATAGACCTTCATCACAGCCTGAGTCTCTTCCTCAGCACTGGCCACACCCATCTTTAGCTCTTGCATAGCAGCTAGTGTGTCAAGACAACCTGAACACAGAGCAAAAAATGACAAATGACATCTGCCACCATAAGGTCTTCTCAAAAAGCTTAATTCTCATTTTGTCTGTTTTCTATGACAATTTTCCAACTTGTGGCTGAACTTTAGGATTAATATGATGTGAATTTAGGATACAGCACTTTGCACTGAGCTGCAATTTGGCTGTTGAGATCAACACAATAACTGTCCCATCTAACAAAAAATGTGTACTTTCCAGCAGGCTTTGAGGTCCTGTTTGAAAAGGGAGTTCTGTGAACTGCAGATCAAATGCAACGATAGGATGTCATTTCTGTCAAACTTAATTTATATAACCTCTACACACTTCTGGAGGAAGCTTGGCTTTAAAGGGAGACTGGGATCCTGGGATGTTGCTAGAATCTCAGAAACTGCCTACTATACCTTTAACAGCTGTAAGTACAAGAAATGGAGTGACAGTAGGACGTTTTACCCAGGATGTGCAAAGCCCCATGGGAACGTGTGGTGGTGGCATGGGAACTTGAGGGCAGAGCCAGCTCAGGACTCAAGATGCTGCAGAGAGCCTGAATGTCAGAGGCAGGGGGCACACGGGCATCTGCTATCACAGCATTGTAGCAACACATCTCATGTGTGGCAGGTAGAAACCTGGAAGTGCAGCAAGGTGGCTTAAAGTGAGATAAATGTAATGAATTAAGTAAATGACTATTATGTTGTGGTGAACATAAAGAACAATATATAGAAATTATTATATAGATTAGTTATAGATTAGATTATTATATAGAAAAACAAGAATTATATATAATATAGAAAGAATTATATAGAAGTGAATTCTAAATATAAAAAAATTAAGAATTAAACAGAAACACAGACAAATCAGGGATGAACCCACAGAAATGAGTTGCTATGGCAGAAGGAACTCAGAACATAATCTGGCAGTTTCTCAGTGTTGGTTAACGTTCCAACAGCCCTCTAAGCCCTCTTAAGCAAAGCTCAGAAAACAGGATTTTAAAAATCCCAACCGATTATAAAATTTGGTTGCAGAACACCCATAATGAGAATCTTGACAGATTTTTTCTTTAGATTTTCTAGAAATAAATACAGATTATTATTATGAATGTTTCTGTAAGTTGGCTAATGTGATATTCTAATTCTGAAGAGGGAAAAATCAGCCCAATAAACCTATAGACTGAGCCCAGCTCTATTTATTTGTTTGTTATGATGATGCCAAGTTAAGCATAATGTTGCCTGAGTGAAAATAAAAGGGGTTACAGAAATGTGTTTGCTAGTTATTTAAATTTCTGTTTATTATAACTTGGAGCACTAATTAATAAATCAATGACAAACTGTTTTTATAAATCAGCTGACTCCAGATGGGTTAACGGCTCACCTCCAGATTACATCATAGATAGGGTCCAAACACAGTCCAAAGCCCTGGAGATCTTCCTGCTCTGAGTCATTGAATGTGCGACAGCTCCCATCCAGTTTGTTGATCAACAGACATTTGAAGGGAGGAGGTTCAGATACAGATGTTGGAACCAGACCTATAGCGAAAAAGAAAGTGAATAGTTAATAAGCCCACAAAATAATAAATTATCACTTAATAAGCACCAGGCAAATGGTGTGCTTTTATGTATTGGCCCTTAAAACAGCACAAGTGCGTCAAGCTTAAGAAAATACCAATGACATGTTTGCTGGCGAAGATCTCAGAGGTGGCCAAGACGTGAGAGTTGATCAGGGCTTCATCGATTCTAAGGAAGGTTTGATCACCGCTGGCACCGATCCATGTGGCCTTGCGGCCGTATTTGGCCCCAATATTGGGCATTGGAGAGGGCTTGGCATTCCAGTAGGGCATGTCTAGAATAGGTCGCCCTAATTGTCCTTTCTGTTGATGCAACACAAGGTTTGTACAGCTTTTGGTTCTCAAGCAACATTAAGTCAATGTAAGGCCAAAAGTACTACATTTAACTGATCCAAACAGTTTGGTTTATGGGAGGAAAACAGTTCACATACCGAGAAACTTCCAAAAGTGAAAACCTGTCCATCCATTAGAAGCACTGCAGTGTGGTTACTACCTGCTGACACCTGAGTACTGGGGCCAGGCAGCGCCTGCACTAGAGTGGGAGAACCCCTGTGTGCGGAACCAAATAAATGTGCCATAGGTTAACAAAAGTGTGTGTTATGTTGATAATCCTTGTAGAGCTTTTAAATGTGTTACAATAAAGGAACTTTAAAGGAAAAAAAAATGTCATATCATTACAAACCTATATGACTTTCGACCTTTTGTGGAATACAGACACATAAATTTGGAGAAATCTTTACTGAGCTCTTTTCAACACAATGAAAATATAAAAAGCATTACACCATCATAAAAGCAGTTTAAGCAATTTTTTTTTAATTTCATAAAAAATAAATGAAATTCAAATTTTACTTTTCACTCTGACAACTGAATTTTTCTCCCTGAAAGGCACATAATAGCCTCTGTGGAAAGGAAAAATATCAGTGTTTGTCATATGGCTTCAAAAGTCGACTTCTGTTCTATTAGCTACTTCTGTTGTGCTTTTTTGTTGTGTTTGACAGCTGCTGTTGCTATAAATTTTCTATCTATAGAGAAAAGCTGAGATCATGAATTAACAAACATGACATAACATAAGCATAGCATGAGTTTTAATTTTTGGGTGAACTAACCCTCTAAAGCATCATCTAAACCATTACCTAGAATTTACATCTCCATGTCCAAGTTGTCCATGCTGTCCATAACCAAAGGTATAAACATCTCCATTCTCCATTAATACCACTGCAAAAAATAATAAAGTGTTTACTATTATAGATGACAGACAGAATACCTTATACTTGACACATCTATAAAACAGGAGCTTTTGTGCCAACTTGAGACAAGTCAACATCATCAATAGGCTCTTTATCACATTCAGATGTGATAAAGAGTCAGAAGTAATTTTTACTTACCAGAATGATGAAAACCACAGCTGACTTGAACTGCTCGCAGCTCACAGTCAAAGCGCACAACACCTGGAGGATAGGTTGTGATCTTACTGGCATCCTTATCCCCTCTTTCGCTGCTGCCATCTGAAACACCAAACAGCACACAAGCCGTGAGGATGGAAGGAGAAAGACAGAGAGGTGAAATGGATAAAGCCGTGCAGTTAACAAATTATCTGCTGCCTCTGATTTGGTGAGATAAAAAAAATGAAACATGACATGCTTGGACAGTGAAAGAACTGTGGATTAACAGATTGAAGTTAAAATAAGAACTCCAGAGGGGTTAATAAAAGTTATTTGTGATTGATTTTTGGCACAAACCCAAAAAGGGAACACAAGAAAAGTGGGCTTGTTTGACTCCACACTGAATTAAAGGTAAACAGTGACTACAGTAAAAATATGCACTTATTTAACTAACTTTGTTTCTCAACGTGTTTAAAGCCTTTGATCTAAATAATAAAATGTTTAAATTTAGCTTTGTAGACAAGTAGAATTGTCTATTTAATGATTTCTTCACAAAACCTAAATCTGTCTAAATGAATGAATTGAACCAGAAATTGAATAAGTGCTGCATACACGGTAATTGATGTTAATAAACTGGCCGAAGTGTGCAGAGATCCCATAAATTTATTGTTACTTCAAAAAGTAACAAATCGTTGTATACATTACTATTATTCTAAGCGTTTGTCCAAATGTCATACTAATAATGTAACAATGGAGCCATATGTCTTTCTCATAATCTTCTGCATGCATAAATACATAAGAACAACTAAGAGTTACATTTACATATATTGAGTCTCTAATCTGTACAGTATTATGTTGCTATGTTTCTCCTTAAAGGGGTAGAACTATTACGATCCTATAAAACTGGCAAAACAAACAAGATGAACATTTCTCCTGACAGTAAAATGTATGTATTTTGAGTCTCTAATCTGGATCAATGTGGATAATATTTTCATAATTATAATTATTCATTTTAAAATCAATAAAATTAATAATTGATTAATATTAATAATTAAATAAAAGGATGACACAGAAGTCTGTATAAGATGCAAGGATATATTAATGATAAAAGTCTGATTTTAAGCCAAGACATAATATTTGTTTACTTTTTCCCACAAAAATCGAAGTGATTGTAATTGGTTTAAACCTTCTGTACGCTTAGACAGCACTGATGTATTCTTTTTAACCAAAGCACTCAGCACAGCTCACAATAGACCCAATTAACTAATATGGTTGGTCCCAATTAACTAATCCTTGGACTTTTTCCAAAAACAGCCATTATTGTGTCCAGAGAAAGTTTGAAGAGGTGACAGGATACAGCTGGAGGGAGAAAAGAGAGGGGCATTATGGGGCCCTAGGTGGAGTCTATGGTGAAGACTGCAGTACCTTTGAGTTTCTCCCGCATTAGCTTAAAAGCCCGAAGGGGTCTTAGTCTGGCTAGCACCTGCTCACGCTGGTTCATTAAAAGGGGACCAGGGAAAACAAGGGGGCCTATGAGGGGAGAAAGAGACTTTCACATGCATGGGGAAAAGCATCTCACAAATGGAAAATAAAACATGGTATTTAAAACATGGATTATTATGAATGCACAAGCAAAAGGGAACATTTACAAGCAACCCACACCAAAAGAATCAAGATAATGGTAGGCTGGGGGTATTATTTATTAGCTAATTAATACTCCATCCTTAAATCACAGAGGAAAAAGTATGTAAAGAGTATGAAAAATGCATGAGATGCCCATCATCAAGAATGTATATAACAGAAAGCAAAATGCAGAATTTTAATGACAGTTTTCACGAAACTTAATGATATCAAAGCACAATAAAATGATTGTAAAAATTTTTTGATTTTTTTACCAATAAAAATCACACAGATTATTGTATATAACCCATCTGTGTAATATCATAAAAATACTAAACATACAGTTTTAATTTTAATTACAAAGTAATTTTTTTTTACTGATTATGGTGGCATTTTGGGTGGTACCCTGAAGTCTAGAGTCAAGATGTTTTTTCTTAGTGTGGACTGGCCACGTTTAAAGAACATTGTTATGAGAACAGCACATCTACACGGAAGTTACACTACATTCTGACTACCACATAACTTACGTTTATTGCATTTGTACAGAGAGATACAAATGTAATATTACATTAATACTATGTATCAGTTATATCTTATTAATTTCATATAGATGAAATTAGATATAGAAAGTGCAAGATATAGAAAGTGCTTTAGTTTAGCTGTGTTATTCTGCTATCGTAGTTTCCACTTATGTTTTGCATCCACTCGCATTTATTCTAGGTTTGGGTGATGTAAGCATCATACCTCGACCCTCCTCCAAACGGTGTCGGCGATTGACACGCTGTCTCTTCTCCTCCTGTCGAATCTGGATGTGCTCCTCAATATTAACGCCTGGGGGAGGATGGACAGGAACAGCTAAAACAAGAGGTCCAGCATTGGTGGGGCCAAAGGAGGGGACAAACGAGAGACAACACAGCAGATGAATGATGAGCACAACATGCAATGCAAGACAAGAGCAGAGATGAACACAACCAAACAAACAAACCATACTGCAAATCTACAGACATTACACTGGCGAAGCAGCCTGGTTTGAACGGGACAGCACAAAGGCAGCTTTTAACTGATGTGTGTGAGTCACAGATGCATATATACCAGCTACCTAATACTGACTTTAAATGTCCCCCGAATTTCAGTGAGTGCAAAGTGTTTGATAATGATAAACTTACTGTTTTATTGTATATTTTTCTTTTTTTAACTTAGTGTTAGATTTACATTACATTTAGGCATTTTGTTCAAAGCGACTTAAAAGGTGTGAAAAACAAGGAATTGATTAACTGTAAAGAGGCAATAACATTGGCCATACACAGTTACAATTTTATCCAGGGCACAAAATTACAGTTAGCTTTACATAACTTTACATTAGTATTACATACTGTAAAGCTATTTTTACTACTCATGCTAGACTTATCACAACTGTTACCAATAATCCTATTTTGTGGCTTGTGTCTATCAAGTTCCCAATGTAAATAATGATCCTGTGTTATCCTTTTTTTTAAATTATATAAGGAAATACATCAAAATAACTCATTAGACTTTGGTCACACCAGCCACAAATAAATGTATGACATGCATGCAGACAGAATGGTTTAACATGACATGAAAATGGCCCACAGACAGAAAAGCAATTTGATTGGATGGCTATGGAGCTGTACTGAATATGACAGTGCAGTACCTAAAAGCAGGTCCAGTGGTATCATTTCCTTTACAGCATCAAAAATTCCTCTCTGCCTGGCCTCCTGGCCATCCAGTTCTCTGGCACAAGCCTTGCAGCAGCCACATGACGAACAGCCCGACTCACCAGAGCCACAGCCACAGATCCTGCGGAGCATAGATTACATGAACACATAGAGCAAATGCCAGATAAATAGGAATAACAACACACTCAAGACACAATTATTAGAAAGCAAAAGGTCAATCAGTGATACAGCAACTAAACTGATATGGACAGCAATCAAATGCATTACCTACTTTTATTTGAGATGTAGAAATGAGTAACAGCTCACCAGACTTAAACCTATATTGCCCAAACTAGCAAAAAAGCCTCAATGTGCATTTTCAACAGTATTCAGCATTAATCTCTGTCACGTTGGTACCACTGGGATACCGCTAGCCTTTTGCTAATTTAGCAAAGTTGGAAGATGGCAATTTCATATTCTTTGTGTTAACAGTCAGATTATTACAGTTTGTGTAAATGTGTTTAGTGGGGTACATAATCAGACTGGTTGTGTAATGCTCACCCTCCTGGCACTCTATCAGGTCGTCCACTGCTCACACAACTGGCACCGTATCCAGTGCAGTCTCCACACACAGTGCACACCATACACTGGTCCAGCTTCCACTTGTGCAAGCCAGGCTGACACATCATAGACTTCTCCTCCTTCTCCTCCAGCTCGTCCTCCAAGTCCTCATCCATGGCAGTGGCCATGTTCTCCACTCCAAAGGCTACAGCAAGGAAACAGCCAATATCTTAAAATCATAACTTTTGTTTAGAAGTTTTTGGAAGTCTATAATGGCAAAACCTTTTAGTTTCTCACCTTTTCCTGTCTGAATCATGGCTCCAGTGTCTCGTCCACACTGGCCCTTGTTGTTCACTCCAAACGTCCACACCTCCCCGCTCTTGGTCAGGATGCAGGTATGAGCTTTCCCCATGGCTACCTGAGTTACAAAGTGTCCCTTCAGATCTGATACCTGACCTGGGAGGACCAAAAAAAGACATCTTAGTTATGTATGCTACCCTGTTCCTGAGGAAGAAAATGAGACAGATTGTCTATTTAGTGACACTTGGGAAGGATTAGAACCCTGTATTTGTTTTTGAGAAGCCAGGGACAGACCAAAGGGGAGGATATACCCCACCCAGAAGAGAAACTGTCAAGACAGAATAAGACAGTCGTACATCAATCCAGTCTACTGTCATACATCAATCCTGATGTTAAATATGAGAATCGTGATGGGAGCTTGTGAAAGACCTAAATCAGCACAAATATATCCAGGAACAGGCATACCCCAAAATTAAGTAGGAGGCAGGAATACCTCTTTCATCATCAACACACCCTTTATAAGGAAGGCGTTGATCTCTGCTCACAGGATAGTTGGATCCTTTGTTAAATAAGCTTCATATTTTCTATCTCATAATGAAAACAGTGCTGGTCAAGTCTTAAAAAGACTCTTTTCATTTCCAAAAACAATACAGGCAACGTGGATGTAAACATTAATTTTACTTACTTGTACATAACTTTACATAAATCCAAGTAATGATGTCTCTGTTTATTTCACACATACTTTTGTAAATAACTTATTTACTTATGCAAGAAAATGGTTTATCTTTTATTATCAGACACAGTAGGTAGTGGACAGTTAAACTATCCCCAGATAATTAAAAAACATTTGATAGGCCATAATTTTCCACCTTTCATTTTTAAACATAATGGTGGCACTTACTGGTACTGTCGCTGTAGATAGCATCCTTGCCAAACATGTAGAGTTCTCCATCTTTAGTAACAATGCTGCTACTGCCATTGTTGCAGGCCGTGTGCACCGCTATCTTGGTCTCGAGTTTGATCATCTTCTTGGGTTTGTAGGGCTTTGGTTGTCTCCTGCTCTTTGCTGAAAGAGGTTGAAATGGTTGACCATCCATGTGCAAAACCATAACAAATGGATAACTAGCTAATTCCAATAAACTGACTATAATTTTCTCAGACCAAGAAATTAAATTACTAAATTACTGTCATACTTGACTCTCCATCCTCCCCTTTGCTGGCACAGCCTGTGAAGAAGACGCTCCCATCTTCCGCCACTAGTAGGGCATGTGAACCATCATGCCCCACTGAGAACTGAACGATTTTTGGTGATTTAGTGACTGGCAGCTCCACCCACTTTCCAGCTGATGGGCCACCCTGCTTGATACCAAGGCTCTGATACTTTCCAGTATAGCAGATCTGCATAAGTGCAGAAATAGACAATGGATTTATGACTCCCTTCTTAAAGAAGAAATGACCCCCAAAATACTGGAATCAAATACTGAACACAGGCATAATTAAACAACTCAGGCAGGGATTGTCCAGGAAACCAGTTAATGTAAGACCATTTTGCAGTATCAGGTAATAATAGAGACTTTAGAAAAAAATTCCATTAAAACCAACTATAAGTATGGTGCAATCCCTGTCTATGTACAGTGTTTCAAATAGGTCACTTATGGGGTTATGTGAAGGCTAGGTTGCTGCCTTGAAAGACAGCTTCTAATTTCAGAAAGGGCAGCTCAATAGGATCTGGTAAAAGCTTTAATGTTTTCAAATCTTTTGTAATAGAGTTTAAATAAACTAAATAAATGTTACATGTTAAATGTTAACTTTTGCTTTATTAAAATCCACTTTCTCACGATTATTTACAAGCCACACTGCCCATTGAAAACCCCTTGTTGGTTAACCACTACAACAAAGGCAAATTGCAAGGTCCATAAGTAAAACTGTGCTCCTTTTATCTTACACGTCACACAACCACGTGAAGCAGCTTTTATTAGGAAAACTCTTTCATTGCTGATTTTGCTCACTGGACTGGATTTGTGTAAATCTAGAAGAGTGAATTTACTCTTATTGAATTATAAACACACAGCATTGTTATCTCGTTAAGTCTGTAACTTATTCACTGTCCCTCTCTAAAAACTTTACAACACAGCAGAACAATGAGCCACAACCAGTATCCAAATGTAACTTTCTGCCATATCTGACGATGGGTAAAATATGGACAAGAAATAAAATATTCAATTTATAAATAATATTACATAATAACAGTTTACAACAAAGCAAGCACAACAAGTACAAAAGGCAGTATAACAAACACCAGAAATGTATATTCTGATTATAAAAAACACAAACAGTAATGCTTACATGATTGCATAAAAACAGATCACATTTTTTAGTGTTAGTCAGATTCACTTCAACACCAAAGCCCAGACATATAATATAAAGAGTAATATAAAGAGGTGTGTTTACTTTCCCAGATGCTGTTTTCATCAAAGCAAACTCTCTGCCAGCTCCAATCAGTGCTGCTTCTTCATCAAACCCAGTGCCTGAGGACATACACATACGCAAAAAACAGAGCATATTAAAGGACATGTCCATCCCAAAATAAAAATTTCCTGCCAATTTAATTATGCTATGTAATCCAAAATGTTTGTCTTCAGTTAAAAAATTAACATGGTTTCAAATGGCTCCGAATGGCATAGCATGGACCTTTCCAGCACTATTACTTAATGCATGAGTATGGGGATACATATCGTAGAGCCAGACCAAGGTGAACATTTGTAGTTAGGAAGTACATAAATTTTATTTTATTAAGAAAATTACTGATCGTTTTGCCAGACAAGACCCTAATTTGTCTGATTTGAACGGCTTAAAAAGCCATTTGAAGCTACAAATCTTATTTTGGACCATTAAAATGTTTTTCTCAAGAACCTTCATTTATTTTTGTTTGACGAAAGAAAAACAAACATATTTAATGATATGGGGTGAGTAAATTACCAAAAAGTTGAATTTTGGGGTGGACATATCCTTTAATCACTTATTTTAAGAATGTATAAATGTGAAAGCTCTGAAAAGATTGTCTCACTGATGATGTGAAGGTCTTTCTCCAGGTCAAAGAGGGAGATGCCACAGGCATGAAGACACTTTCTGGCCAGTTTGAGCTGCAGTTCTTGCTGAAGGGCCAGGTCTGAGCTGGTAGCATAGATCCGCACCACAAAGCCATCCTAAAACATTCATACAATCATGGCTGTGTCTACATTGCAATGCTTAGTGTACACATCCAATCTTTTGACCATATACAACCATTCCTGGTCTCCATTGACTTCCATCCATGTTTCGACATATGTTGTGTGCAACATGCAAAATGATGACGATTAAGGGGCTGTACACACAGCACATGTTTTGTGAACTCAAGTTTTCAATGTAATCAAGCAGTTACCAGTAAATTTCTAAAGTCACACAACACACCAGAGCACAGCCAGATTATTATACACAAGGCTCTCCATGGCTCAAACAAGCAATAGTGCTGGAGGAGACACAGGAAGCTAAAGCAAGGATGCTGCTTGGGGCTTGATCCAATCCTATAAACCATCTTATCCTAGTACATTTCTCACTTACATTTCTCATAACACTCAGGTGCTTATGCCTCATTGGCAGATGAATGTGTCATTGCTTCAGTGCCTGCTTTGAAGTGAAAGCATAAGAAAATAGTCACACCACCCACACACGCCCCCAACGGCCCTGCACCCCTATTCACAGTACAGGAACACAATCTGGCACTGGATTAAGGACTTCTTAACCAATGGCCCTCAGATACTTAGGTTAGGTCCCTATTCCTCCTTTACTTTAACTCTCAGCACAGGTATCCCAAAAGGCTGCTCGCACCTATGAATTTGCATTGCGTTAACACCGCAAAGGTTGTGGGTTCGAACCTGGGGAAGGAAGGTCCTGATAAAAATATGTGTACTTTGAGTTCACTGTAAGTCCCTTTGGATAAAAGCGTCTGCCAAATGAATAAATGTAAATGTAGTAGGGTCTGCGGTTTCTTACCTTATTCCTGGGCACCTGACAAAATATTATAAGGCAATGTGTTCTTCACTAGTGTGACGTGACTGATACCCTTTGTACACAAATAGGCAACCTGGCTAGCACCAAATGTGGCATTTCCAGGTTTAAGACCCTTCACAGTTTACCTAGCAGTTCTCTAGGCCATGTTTACTTTTTCAAGGTAGGTGCCATTGCTCCAGACAATCACAGACCACAGTTACATACGTAAACAGCACTTTTCTCATTTTTAATAGTCCTCAACACTGTGGTCCTGCTCCTGCACTGTGCCCCCTAATTCACTGAGCTCTGCACAACCACAACAATCCAAGCTACATAAGCAATTTTTTTATTAACCAAGGTCAAAGTGGCACAGTGGATCAACTATCAGGTCAAGGCCAGTGTCTGTTGTTATTAAAACAAAAACACTTTTTCATCATGATTGGCATTTATTCACCTAGATAACCAGGGCACATTTATGTTAAACTCAAAGCAAACAGTATAACGTTTTAGATGGCTGTCTTTAAAATACTCAATATCCCAGAGGCCCTGACAATGAAAGGTTAAAAGACAGCCATTCAGTGCTGCAGCCCCCCACAGCCTATACAGCTTCCACACAAAAACACACGCACATAGATAAACAGGACAACACGGTGGAAATATGCTGATCATGTTAAAGTAAAGGAACTAGACCTCTCATTGTGTTTCTGCAATGTATCTATTTTTCTCTCACTGAAGTCTGAATGAAAGACTCTTGTCTACGTTATCCTGTAGACAAAGTTTGTTTACGAGACAAACTGTTGAAAGAATAATTAATAACTGCAATTACTAGAACTCACTTAACAAACCAACTATGCTCTTGGAGTGCCTGTAAAACTACCCCAATCTGCAAGTAACACACAGATGCAGGACAAGACCTCCGGTGACCATAGCAACACAAGAGTGTTGACTGTTTTACAACCCAAAGGAATGTGGAGACTCACTCTCACTGCTCATTTCTTTTAGCATGGGCAAAGAAACAGTTTTATTCACTTAAGAATACATAACAGAAATGTATAAACATGAATGCAAATTCCTCCCCCCCTCATGGGGTCACATGTATTTGATGTTTTAGGTTTATAACTAATCTGTGCACATATAATGTTTAAAGGTTTGTTTACTCTGTTGCTCTAGTTACTCTACCAATGAAGATCACATGTATCTGTGTTTAGTATCTATGAGTTGCATTTTTCATATCTTGAACATTGGTGCCCATAACGTTTGGATAACTTTGGGTGTATTCTTCTAAGAGGTTTCACCCTTGATATCTGATTAAATTCCATATGCAAAACAGCATGTTGGAAGACGAAGGAGGTTAACTTCCTCTCTGAGAGAATAACCTCTGATTGGATCATGCAGCTCTTCAGGGCGTGACATCCATACAGTGTTAAGACCAGTGTCCAAGAACACAGTGGACTACTACCCTCTCTACACCACCCTCTCTACTAAAACAGGACTCTACTAAGAACAGGAGAAGAATGCTGAGTTAGAAGAAGTTCTCAGCCGACCTCTAAGCTTGTGCCAGGCTACGGCCCAGTCTATCCATTCATCAAAGACCTCTGCATCAAACTGGTTTCTCTCTCTCATCAACACGACATCCAGCAATCAACTTGAGCCTCAACAAACTGCATCAGGATACTTTCTTTCAAGGAGCAAGACATGCAAGTATCATACTTGGTTTTAGTAATCAAGGCTTTAACTACCATTAGCCATTTTACTGAGTTGTGCTGAAATTAAGAAACTGATGGTTCATTCCGGCTGTTGATCTGATGGCTTTCCAGTAACCTTCTACTTTAATTTATATTCTGCTTTAACCTTCTTGAAACTGTATGTGTGCTGTGTGTATGTTAGAGTAGTATGTGTTTAGTGTAGCTAATAAAGTCTTATTGTATCGCACATGATGTTGTGGTGGTTTGTACTCATAATCTGGAGTCCCTAAACCTGCTGATCTTTGCTACATGCTCTATATGAGATTTCCCAAAATAATTGATTGACCCTAATCAATTACTAATATTCCTTTTTTGGAATAACGTGTTTCCCTTACACAGGGAATGGTGGAGAATATTACTCACACATTAATTTTGAGTGAACTTGTTTATTAATAATTATCTCTTTGGGAAAGAATGCTTTATAATACATACGCTACAACTGATACTAGAAAGTTTGTGCATACTACTAAAAAACGTTCTGTGAACTAAACTGTACTATTTCACATTTAATTATTATTAATATTTGAATGAGTTTTAATGAGAGCCATGTTTTCTGGTTTTCATTACAATAGAGTAGTGTACTTACGCAGCACTCCCTGCAGTTGCACTGAGCACATCAAACTTTCTTTTCTCTGACACGCACTGTAGTTATGTGATAAAACGAGAGTCATGATGGCAAATATAAACGCTTGTGCTTCTGTTCACAGCTTGTCAACAAAACAAATGTGCTACACTGAAAAATTTTGCTTAAAAAAAGCACACAGTCAAAGCTTGTTTGTAAAACACATTTAACATTAAAAGAGATACATAATGGGAAATAGAACTATGCCAACATACGCAGAATATGTTGAAGCTTCGTTTTTCACAAATTGCCCCAATCCCGCATCGTGTTTCACACAAAACAGAATTTAAGCAGAAGACTATGGCTAGTTTTGCAAAACCATTTAATATGGCATTTTTTAAAATGTTTACAATTTACAACCACATTCTCCACAAAACCATGCTGACTGAATGGAACTGCCTCAGTGTTGCCAACTATTTTAAATGGAAAGTAGCTAAAGTCAGCTTGAATGTAACTATATGTCGCCAGAGGATGTCATAACCTAATTTGCATATTTATGTTTTATCCTGTCTAGTGTTGACAGTTAACAGTTACAGTTTTACTTTTCTTTTTCTATGCTCACATTCTGTATTTTAGTAAACTACGTGGATTGACAATTACTGTCATCAAATAATGAAACAAATATGAAACATAGTGACTAAATTCTACTTAAATGCCACAGTTATGCTAAAATCTGATTTACAAATCTGACAAAAACACTATAAACATAAGTTAGAAACAGCTGCTATGCAGTAATTTTGGATATAGTCACATAACAAAAATAGAGTAATAAGTCTTTTCTAAAAATTATTATGATAATGTGGTTGGAAGTATAATCTAGTGACAAAGTAGGCAACATTAACATGCCCTAGAAAGTGAGCTGTATGCCATGTCATTTAGTGTGAGAGCTGCGCTGAATTGTATAATCATGGTGGGTTTAGTTCACTTTAGAGAAATGATTTACATTCATCTGCAGATCCATCAAAGCTGCGCACACATTCTGTACTTACAGCATTTTAAAAGTTGTTGCTGGTTATTTGAGACACTCACTTTTGTCTTGGGCGGAATATTACAACCAAAAAATATATATAGTGATTGTGGAAAGAGTATGTGAACCCTTGAGTTAATTACCACAAAAAAGCTAACTGGAGTCAGGTTTTCTCAGGTTTTTCTTACTATACCAATCATCACAGCGTCAGACAGAACATTAATTATAATGCAGTATCATTATGTTGCTATAAAATAGATCTTTTCTAAAAAGAAAAGTTAATGTGGGAGGCAGCCCTGTGTAAAGAAAAGCTCAGAAGCGTGAGGTGAGAAAATATGACCATGACTTCCAAAATATGACTATATGACTACTTACATCTTTGCAGGCTGCAATCTGGTTAATATATTCTCCATCAGTGAATATGATGTTCTGCCCATCTGCTTGCACACCTGAGAAAGACAATTCTTACAGTGCAATTCTTAAAATACAGCTGCAATCAGCAACTATTGGAGTCAAACCCACTATATTGCAAAGTAAAATATCTGTGGACATCACTGTCACTGGCAGAGTTTAAAAAAGGCCAAAAAAAAACTAAAACCACTTACAACAGCATAAAATAGTTTGTAATTTTTGACAAAAAGGTAGCAATATCACCAAATTTGTTACAATGAAATAGTTACAATGAAACATGCAAAGTTTGTTCATAAACTAAAGCATTGCAGAGTTATAGCCTCAGGTGCTTTTTGGCTATCAATAATATTGAGGCATTATTAAATATTGACAATAGTTTGATCTACCCAAAACAGTTGAATGAAATTTTGTCAGGAGTGTCTCTTTATTATGCACACAAAATTTCATGCAGCGTGTGTGTGCTGAAAATATAGGTTTTCTAGATAATGTTATACAGCTTATAGAAAATCAGAATCGAAACAAACTTGGTAGATACATTTACACATAGAGGGAATTTGTTAGTGACAGAAGCTCAACTGTGCAACAGAATGACACTGACAAGACAGGACACAGACAATAAAAAGAATAATACCCAAATGACTGCATAATGTCTCCTGTGTAGCTGAGATGATCTAATGTGGGATACTGGATTTTCAACTATTTCAGTCGAGTTTTACAGTAAGGTCAAATGGTTAATAAAATTAGCTAATGCTATTTAGCTACTTAGCTAATAAGATTACGCAGTAGCCCTTAATCTTTGTCATAATTTGGCATAGTTTGACATAATTTGTCAATATTTTGTAATCAACAGCATAAAACCTACCAGGCATTCTGATGGTGCCCTCCTGCTCCAGAGTCTCTGGGTTGATCTTAATGGCTGCCATGCTATGACTGTTCATGTCTCTATATAGCAAACAACCCTGTGAACAAAGTGCAACAAGGTGACCAGGGTTGAGAAAAGGCACACAATGTATTCAGATTATAAAAATATAACTACTGAAAATAAAAAATAATTAAAATATATACGCAATATATTGAGTAAATCAGAGAATTCTGTCAAATTAAGTGTGTACTTAACACTACACATGGTTGCCTTGAACCATGCCCAAAGTCCCCCCTCCCCACTTCCCCACTGGCCTGAACTCACACTTGCACTTGAACTTTAGAGCTGGCTTGATGGAGGAATTTGGAGCTCTTTACTTGCCAACTGTTCCATGCTCTGGTGCAGTTAGTGTTCCCACTGCCTGTGAACCGCATCAGAGCCCAATCGAACCATGCTCTGGCCCAACTCATCAAGTGGACCAGAGCAAAGTTAAACTATCCATGCCCAAGACAGTTCGAAGCAATGTGCTTCTTCAAGCAAGCATCTTCACTGCCCATGTAATTGAACATACCTATTTTTAACAATGCATATAATAATAATTTCTAGTGGCATTTCAAAGGCAGATTATTTTTATCATATAATGGAGATTTCTCTGAATTTTAAAGTCATATCACAGTCTTGCCATGGCAACTTGATTTAAGCAACTGAATTAATTTACAACTCTGATGATGTTACACAAGAAATCTACCAAGGGAAACAATCTTATAAAAGGTCATTACCTGGGCAAATCCTAGCCATGATTTTTTCTCCTTACGGTTCCTTACACGTGATGTGGAGTTGTACACATGGCCCTGCGATTAAAATAGTTATTAGCTCACACGCAAACAGTGATAAAAAACACAGCTATGACATCGCAAATCTTCTAAGGAGTAAAGACTAAAAGCACATCTTTTTCGACAATAAATGCCAAAAAATAGCACTCATCCTACTTCTAACATTACTTTCTTTTTTCCCTTCTTCCTTTCTTTCAAATAAAAGAGGGGGCGAGGGACAATTACACTTGTAAATTACTCTGTGCTAGTACTGGCACCAATGCTTGCAGGACTGTTGCTTTTTTCCGCTGATTTACTGTTTCTATTGTTCCTTCATTTGTAAGTCACTTTGGATAAAATGTGTACATGTAAATCTTAGTCTGTCTAAATGTCCACAGGGAACACAGGTAAATTCTGCTTGCCTATATTAATTTAAATTCATTAAACACTGACAGCAGAGTCTTATTTATGCTAAAGCATTAATAAAGTTTAATACTCTTAGGTAAACTTAGGTACTGCTGGAATGCAAATAAACAGATGGTGCCCTCACCCTGACGGTCCCGCTGTAACCTGAGCCCACTTTGTAGAGCCCATCCTTGCAGAGTAGGTAGAGGAAGGACCCATCAGTTTGAATAAGACAGTGTTCATCTTCACTGATGTTCACCTCTTTCAGCACCCATTTGTTCATTAGTGCAGCTCGCTTGATGCCATTCCCAAACCAGTCCTGAATCTGGATCTTCCCCACCAGCACTGCCTGCACACTTCGTTGTAGAGCATTCAGGATTGTTGGAACCTTTATGTAGCACAAATACAGAATCTGGTTTATATTTGTTTTATATTGCCCCAAGATTCTCATTTAACTGTACAATACAGAAAACTAAAACTAGAAAGATAATAATAGAAGATAACCATAAGACTGAATGAAACAAAATAAAGTAATCTGGTCTTGTACTGTTTACCAAAAAATTGTGTTTTTTTTGTTATCAGTTGTAAGCAGTCTATTTAAAATGGATAATATAAAACAGAAAGAAAATAACTTGACTTTCTAATTTAACTGTTTAACTGTTGAATGAACTGTTGAGTGAACTGAATGGGTTTAAAAAAACTAGTCACTACAAAATAAGCACAGTAAGTAGACAACACACAATGTCCTTTGTGGCCACACATCACAACATGTAAAAACAACATTTTGTTAACTATAGTTACATTTTGTATATAGTACATAATACAAAAAAGCATCACATATTAAAGAATTCGGAAGTGAAGTCAGAATTACAATCAGAATATCTAATAGTTAGAGTCTGACTTGTAAGCCAAAGGTCACTGATTCAATTTCAAATTCAATTAATAAGGTACTCTGATACATGGCGCTATAGATGAAGCAGGGCACCATCACAATGCCTTTACAATAAGGTGAAATGGCTGTTAAAATAAGTTAATGCATTAGGTAACACATATTTACAGCAACTCAACTCAAACAACTCATACTCGGTGAACAACTATTTAACAACTCGGTGACTATTTATGAACAACTCAAAAAACAAAAAACAACTCGGTGACTATTTATTTATCTGCTATAAATTACCTGACTGATGATGTGAGTGGCATCACTGTGATGCCAGTTTAAAGCTGCAGCAGAGTTATTATAGCAGCAACACTGTATGGTAATTTTACAGCATAATTTTAATGCGTTGGACTACAAATAGTTTTGAAATTTACTAAATGCTTTCACAGTAAAATAGTCATTTTTTTCTCATGAAATTTTAGAGAAAACATTTTGAAACTTTAATCCTAAACCAATAACTCTCTTACCTGAATAGTCTGACACGCATTGCTGCCATTGTTGGTGAGGATGGTGGACACAGCCTGTAAGGTTTTACCAGTGTCTCCCCAGGCCACCACCAGGCTGAAGAGGCACGCGCACGACAGCGCTGTGAGAGTCTGACCCGTTGGGTCGTTCATTCCTGTGCTGCGCACTGTTGTCTCCAGAAGAAGCTGGAAGAGAGACTCTGCCGAGCAAGAGCAATCCCATGATTAAAGTGTAATGATGACATTTACACATTTACATTTATTCATTTGTCAGACACTTTTATCTAAAGCGACTTACAACAAATAATTTTTTTTTTTCAGGGCTTGTGTTCCCCGAGATTGAAATCACAACCTCTGTGCTGCTAACACAATGCTATACCAGCTGAGCTACATGAACAATCATATATGATGACATATATATGGGTGTGTCTATGTGCATAGGTAAAGTGGGTGTTCAGGGGTTCTGTGTATTACCCAAAACATCTGGAGGTTCAGTCTGAAAGCCTTCAGGCTGTTGACCCTGCAGCATGTCCAGAAGTGCCTGAAGGCTTCGCAAGCACAGTGATGGATGAGAAAACCGTGTCTCCTTGATGAGCTCAAAAACTCCACACAGCCCAATACCAATAATCTGAGGAATAGAGGAACATACCTGTAATGTGACATATCAGCTTCACAAATAATCAATCAATGAAGTGGGCTGAACCATTTCTGTCTGATGTTTGAAAAAGTTTAAACATCAGACAGAAATGCTTAAATTAATTAGTTTATTGCTTTTATAATACTGCAGCAAGAACATTAGGCTAAAAGATATCACAGTTAGCACATTTATAGCTTATTACTATAATAACCATCCCATGAAGCACTGAAAATTGCAGATAAAATAATGCTGCTGCAAGCAACAATGGTGTGAACAAGCAATACAGTGTCACTGCTACCTGGTGTCATCACTAAAACAATGCACATTTGTCACATGCAAACTGACTATTTTGAAGTCTGTTCTAACTCCTAAGTACTCTGACTGACTGACAATAATCATATCAAGGTCATCAGCCCAAGATACTGCCTAAGTTTTAAGTAAATAACTCAATGCCCACATGCAAGACATGAGAAACTTCCTTTTTGTTTTTTTGCCATAAATTAATTGTCTTGCCATGTCTTTCTCCATGTTTTTTTCTTTTTTCCTGCATCTATACGCATTGGAGTTTTGGTACCTTGCCACTGTCACCATGTTGGCTTGTTTACTGGGAGACTTGGCCTAAGTAATTAAAATTTTGTTATGGTTATTATCAATAACAATAACAAAATGTTATTAATGTTTTTATTTTGTTATTATTGATCCTAAAACGTAGCAAAATGTTTTATAAAACTGTTCTATTTCTTTCTTGGTTATCTTTCATTCTCCTACACTGTGTAATATTTCAGACATTTTTACTGTACTGCAAAAACACTTTTGTGTGTATTGTATTTCATGTTATTGCAAGTTGGTGTCATTGCACATCCTCCAAATTCTTGTCCAATAAGAACTGCACTTAATATTTGCAATAATACCATGTATTGTGTTGAAGTTGTCTAATCATTTTGTCTAATTTATGTTTTTTGACTTTTAATACATCTCAGTATTATGTGTAAAGCTGTTTTAAAAGCAATGTAACATTATAGAAAGTGCTATATAAATAAACTAATTCCTTTATTCTGCCCAAGTCTAAAAATGTTTAGACACTTCTAAATTCTGTTGCAAATAACACTTCCTTCTGCAAGTTGGTGGTGCTATGACTGTGACTCACAATAGCTATCTCTATGTCTTCAAACCCTAGGACCAAACATACAGCTAAAGTTTATACAAAATCACTCAAAGATGAGAAACTTCCGGTTTCCATTTTTGCCATAGATTTCTGGCCTCACCATGGCAACACTGTTCCAGATATAAAAAAATCCCAAAAATCCCAATTTAGATTCTTTAATGTCCTGACATAATATTTTAAAAGTTTGGTGACAATCCCATAAATCCTCTACGGGAAATATTTAAGAATCGAGAGTATTACCAACAAAAAATCCACAAACAATCCAAGATTCCTGTTGAGCCAAGTTAATGAAGTTTGTCCAGTTTGGTGAGAACAATACATGCACCAAATTTGGGGACTGTAGGCAAAACTAATAATTTTAGTCAAAAGGGGGTGCTACAGCATCACCCCACAATTCCTTACTTTTATCATGTCAACACTACAGCTTTTATCATGTCAACACTACTATGTGTGTCAATTTTTATGCCATTTGCAATGTTAAGCACGACAAACACATTTGAAAATAGTTTTTAAGTTTGACATGATACCAAGGCAACTTTAGGATATTTAGATCTTTTTATAAATATCATGATATCATATAATAAATTCTTTTAGAATTTGGCACCATTTCTCTTTTATTTTAAATAAGTCTGAAGTGACTTGGCTAAAATGTATGTTGACTATTTTAAAAAATACTTACAATAGTCATATCAATGTCATCAGCCGACCACAAACATATTTCACAGCTTTGACGTAAACTATTCCATGCATGCTGTAGATATTACAGACTCTCTGTTTCTCATTTTTTGCCACAATTGTATTGCCTCCCCATGGCAACACTGATTTAGTGATAATAATGTTATTGTGAATTCCTAAGGGCCATGATAATTGTATAGTGAGCATCTGATATTGTGACAACTCTAGGATGTAATTTGTCATATCCAATGATAGTTTGTTTATTCACTGATAGTTTATCAAGAGATGTTATTATTGTTGTACTCCAGAGATGTCTGTTATTCATATGGATACCCGAAAATGAGCAATATTAACATCTCCATTGATGTATGGTTGTTGTATAAGTAGTATTTGTTCTGCCCCGCATGCACTGTGACTGAATAGCTAAGTGAAAAAAAACCCTAAACTAAACATTTAAATTCCTGGCAGACAGAAATTAACGAATTATGAATTATGGTCAGTGTTTCATCATGCTGCCGCCGTTTTAAAATATGTGTCACTTCAACTGCAAACAGCCACGATATGGACACAACAACATACAGCTGTTCATTTTAAATGCATAGCTTATAGCATACATAATGCTATATATAGCTATATAAGCAATCATGCTTATGTAGCTATATATAAGAATAGCATATATAAGCAATCATGTTGCTTCAAAACTTTTAAACCCAGTTGTACAATTAATGAAATTGCTCCGACATTATTTAAAATAAAGTATTTTGTGTTTTGAATTAGGAAGTGAGTTTGAAACAGCGTAAGGGTAAGTAAATAAGTGAATTTTCATTTTTAGGAATTTTCATTTTTAACTCTCTCTTTAACTCATTACACAATACACCACAGAATCTGTCTGTGGTGTAATACACCACACTCTCAGGCTGATTTTGTACTTATACTGATCTTAGGCCTAAGACGCTTTTATTTACATAAATTCCTCATCTGCCTACAATTTCACTGTACAAACTGACTCTAAGCTGATCCTTAAAAGTGTTTAAAAGTGCTATAAAAGTCTCATGAATTATGGGTTTAAATGTGTCCTCCCATGATAATCTCCTATTACTTTAGCCTTGTCCAACATAAATCAAACTGAACTGTTATTGAGTTACATGTACTTGTAGACTTATATGACATAAAAAAATAACATCATGTTAACAATAGCTCAAAAAATATTTTTTTCACACAGGTTGTACATCTAGGATGCCTGGAGGCTGAGTAATAATTCTAATTCTTTGGTGACCTGTTCCTTTAAAAGCGTGACAAAGTTTCATCTACACATCTATTTCCCTCACTGACCTTCGGCAGTTTGACAGCAGGTTCGCGGTACTCCTCTTCCTCCTCACTGTCAGAGTCTCCGCTCTGCACAGAACTGTGTGAGGCCAGGGCCACTGCGGTCTCCTTCTGCTGCCAGTCGAGCACACAGTGTCGTACATTACAGTACACATTGAACGCAGATGGGTTGCTGTGAAGTTTGATGTCAGGCACTGGGAAAGCCCCTTCCAAAGTCTCTGTCTGCAACATGGTGGAGATGGAGAATTAGTAGCAATTCAGGGATGAGGGAGGGATGAGGAAACTGTGGTAACACATAGTAGTCTGTGATGCACTTAGAACAACAGGCCTTTGAAAAATGGTACCTTAATAACTCATAATATTCATATAATCACGACATAAAAGCCAAGATTAAGCTACATCACCTCTGCGTTATCACTGAGCCTGAAAAAATTGTTTTTTAAAAACTGGTTTGTAATAATTATTTTATTTATCACTTAAAATACTTTTACAGAAAGCAGTCTTACAGTCAGTCAAAAACAGTCTTATAGTTTGTAATATTTTTTGTAATTGTTTAGAGCCGCCATTGGCACAGAAATTAAATGTTTATTGTAAGTCAATGCTAAGCTTTAATTAAAATAAGATTGGTAAGCAATGGCACAAGCAAACTACTAAATAAAACCTGAGAGGGGCCTGCAGGTTTTCTTTAGTATGTGAACAGTCAGCTGTTGCTTAATTGAACATAACTCAGATTATACACCCTTATTACCTAAGTCCAGTGAAAGATAAGAGGTAACTGACAGCATTAATGCCAGTGACATAAAATGCTAGTTCTAAGATCATTGCCTGTACCAGCACAAAGATATTTGTTAACAATGACTGGTTTAGACAAACCCAGCTATACAGGTGCTCAGTGCAGGAGACGGAGAAATGTTGTTACCATGGAAACATGCAACACACGGGTCGCCAAGCAACAGCCAATTGTGACCCTGCCACTCCCGAAATTGCCACCATGTGTACGTATTTACTGGCACCTTCTCTACCCTGTTAACTACATACAGTTACATACTACAAAATTTAAATACATAAGCCTATGTATCATAATTTAATAGCAATTTTGATGATTGACTACAAAAAGCAATGTTTCTGCTATTCTGCACTTATAAACTAATTATTCCAATGTAATTTATAAAATCAGGAATGCTATCTGACATCTACCAAATAAAAGGAAAAAGGCAGCTTTGTAAAGTACAAGAATTAAAAAAAAAACTAACTAAAAATTATTTTAAAACATACACACATAAAATTTCACTGTTTGCAGAAAGCTGAAGCAAAATATTTATTTTTTGTAGCACAGTCTCTAAAGATGGTTTACATTCTTACCTTTATTCTTGCTTTCACTTTTGAATTGACTTTTTGACGCCTTTTCAGCTTCTTTTTACTCAAAGCTTTCTTTCCCCTGGAAAAAAAATGTTTATATGATATATTTGCAGTTTTAGCAAATATAATGAGCGCAAATATAACTCATATTTTGATAGCATTGCCTAGTAAACAGTAAGGAATAGTTTAACCAAAAGTGAATCCTGCTATTATGTACTCACTCTCACATTTAAAACTGAAGAATCTCCAATGAATCTTCAACAGAAGAATGTTGAATGTACACAGAATAACCCCTTCTGTTTGTTGTTCAATTATATGTTTTTATTTTAACTTGACATTTTACTATGAACTGTAATTGTTTAGAAAATAGCTGCATGAAGATTACTTAGACCTTTTTTGTACCATGGAAAAATATAGCTGTATACAGCATATACTGCTGAATGTTTTACCAGGGTAATAAAATTACTGAATATTTTTGTTGAGCTATGTTATAAGAACAGCATGCATTTAGTCACAGATTTTAGAAGTGGTAATATCCTGAAGTAACGTTAACACCTCTACAATAAACCATATAAACATTGGTCCTTTCAAATCTGCGTAAACACAACATTTGGCAAACAATGTTTAAACCTTATATTTAAGTTTAATAAAAATATAACCACTTATATAATCAAGTATAAACCACACTGCTGGGATGGAGACAGCACGTCATTATATGTTTGCCCCTTTCCAACTTAGGATGACATAAGGCAAGCTCCACTTATATGAGACCTATGGGTGATAATTTGAATAAACGTTGATGTATTGATACACATCGTTGAATACATTACATTAATCTAAATGACGTGGCTGATTCAGTAATCTCCCTATATATGCAATTTGGAGTGCAAGGTTTATAATACAGCCAAGGTCTATATTTCAGAAGCCTCACAAGATATGATTAATCACAATCCAGTCTTAATTACACACATAACTAAGAGGAAAGATCGTGGTAGCTATGTTTTGCATGTATTCTTAATTGCACACCACCCTTACAATAATTTTAAGGCCAGATGACAACAACAACAACAGTTAAATCTAGACGAATACAAAATACAACCAGTGCAAGAAACCCATTCAGGTTCGCCCTAAAAGCACAGCTACATGTTATGAGTCAAACCAGCTGAATGTTTGGTTATGCAAGGTTTATCAGCGCCTCTGTTACCGATAACAGCAGTGTTGAATCTTAAAACAAATATAAACGAATACACACTGAGCTGCGCTACAGCTCTTAATAAGAGACGGGCGCTTAGCTTCACTTGCTAATGTGAGTTCGCTAAGGAAGTTAGCTGCTGGCTAACCGCTGCTGCTCTGGCTCAAATGTTTGCACCCAGTTGAGGCACAGGTTTTGTTTACAAACATGTCCAGCCGCAGGCCGTCATCATCGAGTTTCTCATTTAAAACCGAGACTCACCTCCCAAGGTTTAGCCCCTGCTCTTTGTCGTTGATCGCGGTGGTGTAAATCCTCCGGTACCTTTCCGCCAGCGCTCGCCCTGAGAGAAGAAGCTGGTAACGACTCCGACAATCCAACCGAGCCCCAATAACGGGACAGGGGGCCATCCCTGATCCAATAGCTCCGAAATCGTTTCCAGCTCCAGAAATGACCCTGACACCCAGCCCCATGGAGTGGGATGAGGAGGACACGATCCCACTGCAACCGGCACCCGCTGCCGCAGCAGCACACATCATCGTTTAGGGGAACAACGCATATATTGGATTGCAATGTCAGTTGGCAGAGCTAAAAGTGGCAGACGCACTCCATGTAATAGATCTGTGAATGCACTTAAAACCAAGTGAATTACATCAGAGAATCTCCCATGAATCTGCGCTTGGCGATGCAGCGACGTTGACGCTTAGCCGAGTTGCCGCAGCTATGAAATACGCTTCCTTTCCTTCCCCGGATCACAATTTAGCCTTTAATTCCTCGATTGAAAAAACGCACCGAGCGTTCATGTTCAATTGCAAGTAGTGAAAAAGTCAAATACGTGAGCTGACGTCGCCGCTTTGCATTTAAGCCTGTTGTTTTTCTTGACCCCGCGAAGACAGCACCTCTAGCAGCACTACCATCTTAGCTTTATCATCCTTTCCTGTTCATGTCGCTGACTGTCAAGCATTCTGGGATACATTCCCATCTACAGCAGCGGGCTGTATGTCAAAACCTAGCTCGATACCTACCAAACTTTTTCGGCGTTGTACGCGCGTTTAGGGAGGGTTTTAAACGATGCATAAATACGCTGTCTATCTAGGGAGCTCAGTAGGTTTTTACACACAGCCATTTTAGTAACGGAGAAGCCAATCCGTTAAATGGCAAGCTTGTAATCATTGCTACAGAACGCGTATAATAGGAAGAAGAACAGAGGCCGTTATTTAAGGATGTCACTAGAGAAACCTTATTACGCTGCATACTAGTTTTGGAAGGAAATATTGTATAATTTAACTAACGATAGCCTGCCATTCAAGATGTTTAACATTAAATAATACATTTGTTAGGGAATGTTTGTAGGTTTCAATATGATTAAGATGCTATTTTATAAGGGTTGGGCAGAGTATGCAATGTCGCGACAGGTAGTATATATACTTTAATACTGTTTATTAATAAATTCCGTGTAAAATTATGTGATAGTGTCTAACGAAAAATTACAATTCAGGTTTCACTGATTAAAATAAAATTTGAATTGTAATGATGACTGCGTATGCCTAATGTTGGAGATATAAAAATAATAATCATAAAGACTTATAATTAAAATGTAACAGTTTGACCTTTAAACATTTCTATGACTAATATTACTGCTATGCATGTCCGATGAAGCAGCTTAAGATATAATCTTATATTGGGGCAAACTGTAATTGACTGTCGAAAAACTCTTAACTCCGGCCACTGATGTCACATCCTGCGTCCCAACTCGCAATCGCATAATGTCCATCATAAATAGTATTCGGAATTACAGTTAGTGATTCCATTGAAGTATGTTGAAATCAGTATCTGGTGAAAATTGGAAGTGCAGATTCATGAACACACAAGCACAATGTTGACTTGGCAACAACGGTCACTTCTGTTACGCATATTATGTCTTGCTAATGTATATATATATATATATATACTTATTGCTACGTGCTAAAATGTATATACTTTCCCATAACAAAACAGTACGTCACTTTAGGGCATATTATAAATTGGCCAATTAGGAGTTAAACAATAAATGAGTGAGGGGCAAAATAAATAACCATGTAATAATCATGCTCATACTGAAAGACGTTAATATCTTGCTCCATCTAGTGGTAAGAAATGTCATTTTGACTGAAGCGTGCATCGCATTATCTATTACATTTAAGCTATTCTATAGTATCATAAAGTTCCATATTTTTGAACAAAATCATAGATATTTTGGCTTTGTCAGTCTAAATCATACATATGTAAAAAAACAGATAAGCCATGTTATGTGTAAGGGAGTAGTAAGGGAGGTTTTCTCCAAAGCGCTATTGTTTTATCCAGTTTTGCATATTACAAATTTCACAACTATTAAAGAAGGGTGTGACAGTCATTGGGTCACACCCCACAGAAATACTTTTCATATTTGCTGTCAGACATTGTTTACTTTATGATGACAGAAGTTTCTGCACCCACCCACAATAATGTACAAACTTAACAAACTACATGCTTCAGCAGTAACATGACTTCTAATGGAGACTAAAGTACCTGTATTTGAAACAACAAAACATTGGAACCTGCTTACATGACCTGCTTTAGTACATGACAAGATGGATAAATGGTATGGAGGGATGGTAAAGAGTATATTAAGAATCTGTGTGATTCCAAACACACTTTCATAAAAGTAACAGTATATGAACTGTATTGTGATTTGCTTGTGCATCTATGGGTGTGTAAATGAAACTCTTCCTAATTTTAGGATATTTGTTATATTACTTTACCCAAATTATTATAATCAGTAGGCAAGTTTATTTTGGTGCTGCATGATTGCACACCTCATTCTGAAGTATAATATGATACATGCTGGCAAAATATTACCAGCCATAAACAGTAAAATTGACTTTTGAACTTTTAAACCACGAGACCACACCCAATGTTTTTATCATTTATTTTCTTCTTAGTAGACATTTTAGCTTGGAAGCATGTATGTTGCCTTTAACATAGTTTTCAAAGACAGACAACTGTCTGCTAAAGTGACATTCATTTCTATTTTTAATCATTTCTGGTGGGGAAGACCTAATAATGACACACCTCCATTGACACTAAAACTACATTGAGTTTCCTGAGCTTACAATTCAGGTTTTTTGTGTGTGTCATATAAAGCCACACCTCATGTCCTTGCCTTCCCTACCCAGGTTAAATATGTGAAAAGGGAAGAGCAGTAAACTGTATGTTATTCTCATTCAACCTCTAATCTCACACTCCTGAAAACTAAGGTAGGACTCTCTCCACTTGATTTTCTCGTAATTTTTTTATCTCTACATCAGTTCTACTATTTAATATTAACTATTTACTATTCTAGCATTTATAGAAAAAATACATCCAATTAGATGTTTATTTTTATATCAAATGTTTTTCTGATAGAAAGTATGAAAAATAATTCACGGCTATGTTACCATACATAAATGTTGTTTAATAAATTCAGGCTGATTACATTATGGCTGTACTACATCAAATTTGATGTTTGTTTGCATTTTCCCCACAGTATTTTTAGCTGTAGGTGGCACATGTAAAGAGCTTTAGTTGAAAAATATGACTTTGTTTCTGAGTGATATTTTCCCAATATAGAATTGTTTCTATGCATTGTAAACAGGACACTGGTTATCACTTCTGATTAAAACCACAATCCTGGTATAGTTTTTATAAACACATTACAAAAGAGCAGGTAACCTACTTCAATTAAGCTTTTATATACACTTTACTAAACATTACCTGGGTCAAAAAAGCTTTTCAGCTCATACTTCTGTGTAATGTACAGTATTTGTGACAGTACCTTTCTTTACAAGTTTGAGAGGTTGCCATGGTTATTCTGGCAGCTGTTTGAACAGGGTGTGTCTTTTTGGGTGCATTTGGGAAGGTAAAAGGGAAGAAACTGTGTTAATTATACATTGAAAAACTATATTTCAAGCAGCCGATAACGCATTAACATAATCATAACCTTTTGCCCAGTGGTACCATTTTGGACATAAAAGTAACTTCTAAATATTGTATTCCTTGATTCTTCTCCACAGTGTAAACATGTCTTTCACTGGGAAGTCCTACAGTCAAATCCAAACAGGTAAGACAATTTAATGAAACCATTACTATATCTACTGCTAGCACAGTTAGATTGTTATTTTGTTGTTAGATGGATGTACAACTATCATTTGCTCCAAACAAGAGGTGCTCACTAAATAAAGACCAGTCAAAAACAAACATGTTTACCACTTTGTAATATGTTATTAGCACATCCATTAACAAATAATTTTGATGGCAATCCAGCTTCCTCCAGAACAGTGGTGGAGGATAATAAAAAGAAGACCTCACTGTTGAAGGACAATAGCTGGATCAAGAAACACATGGATGAGGATGAGCCAGTTGAGTGAGTTTTCATTGCATTCATCAATTACATAACAGTAACTCAAATGAGGAACACAGCCTGCTTTGCAACAGCCTGCTTTGCAATATGTCAGTAATGGCTGTAAATGTTTCCAAACCTTATTGTCAGTTGATTTATGTGTGCCTGAGAAGCTAAACTGTTGACTGTAACCTGTAAACTGTAAACATTTGTGTTGTGCTTCCTATTTCTTTTTACAGTCAGGATGCAAATTTTGGTAAATCTGTCCTGGGTCGTTACAAGTCCAATGAAAACCTTGACAGGTAGCTGAAACATTTTTATCCTAAAGATTCTACATGAAGCTAATATATGTACTAGTTTTTTTCTGAGATCTGCTCAGTTTCAATGAAATGTTCTCTCTTTAAGTACTACAGATACAGCTGGCAAAACTGAGAGCAAAACCAGCACAGGCACTACATCAGCTTCCTCTGTCCACGCCCTCACTAAAAGGTATTACACTGCAAAAAACACAGTAATAACCTTCATAACACAATTTCCTTAATGAAACAAAAATAGCTAAAACCAGCCTAAGCTGGTATAGCTTGTCCCTCATCCTGGTTTAGCTAGTTTGGTGACCTGGATTTAGTAACCACACCAGTTTCAACAAACTGAATGCCAACCTGGCCAACTTTGCCAGACTGGAAAGACCCTCTGCAACCAGCCAAGATTAGCCAAACTTAGGCTGGTTTTAGCTGTTTATCTCAGCAGAGATAATACGTAGATGATTACAATATACAAAGCATTACTCATTGGTGCACTAAAGAACTTGTTAGCTGTAATGTGATGTGTAATAAAATAAAATATTTTTTTTAATATTTAGATTTGGTGGTAGCCAGGACAAGCTGAACGAAACCAGGTAAACAGACTTATTTGAATATGGATTTATTGTTTTACTACACATATTTAACACAAATGACAACTTCAATTTTTAATAATTAGTTACTATTACAGAAAATGTAGTGCCACATAATATTAAATGAACACAGACTGAAAATACCAAAATGTTTATGTTATTAGTGTTACTTTTTTATTTTTTTAAATATATAAACAAGCCTCTACAAGCAATTTTGCAGGCGATAAAGAGTAAGAATTAAAACAATTCTTAGAGTTTAACTATCTTTTCTAACCAACAGAACCACAACAACTAGAAGTGCAAGAACGCAACCTAAGACCAGGTAACTCCTTTATAGCCTCTTAAATGGCTGTTAAAGAATTTGATCTGTTGTATAAAGCCCTTTTAATAAACGATCACTGTTCTTCAGCACTACAACAACTACAACAGCAGTTAAAAATGGTGCTAAGATAACAGAAACTGTCACCACAACCAGGTAATATATGGATATTATATTCTACCATTTATGAACCATTTCTGGTCATATTTTTCTTGGATTGTGTCACATACTGAAGTAAACATACAATGAAGAGGCAATATTTAAATGCAGATTAATAATCTTCAAATAAATATAAAATGCAAACAGTAATCCAAATACATAGAACATATTACAAGGCCCGTGGCACAAACAGCACATAGACATGATCAAACACGAACACTGGAAACACAGGGGTATATAACAAGACACACCTGCAGACAATTAGGGTGTGGTAACTGAAGACTACAAAGACCACAGACATGGACTACAAAACATAACTTCCAAATTCACTGTTGTCTACAGCCTTACAGTGCATATTGCTCTGTTAAATGTGTATTCAATTTTTTTTTTAGTTCCACTCTTTAATTGCCCCAAAGCTCTTAAGGTGCCATCACACTACATGCTGATATTATATCAGGCTGCTGTCTGTATTCATAGAGGTCTCAGTAGAATTTTTACCTGCTGAAAGTCTAGTGTGACCGCATCTTTACAACGTAACCTAACCAATGTGATGCCAGGATTTCAGCAAATCTTGGTCATTTTATAAAGCACAAACAATGACAGGCATGACCCTGTGCACTGCTTTTGAATTCTAACTGGCATGATTAATGGCTAATTTACTAAATTACTAAAATAAATGACTGAATGAATTTTGAATTTTATGATTTATCAAAAGAAAAGAATCTTAATATTATTTGTACTATAAGCTTTACATAATACACAACATTGACAATCTAAAGGAGATGGTAAGGGGGGATGATAGGTTTACAGAGGGGATTCTGCTGTAATCGTTGTGTATCTTTAGCGACAGGACCCCTGTCCCACCAAAGACATAAATGACCACTCCATCCCCCTTGAATTCTTTTTACAATCTGACCACTGATAACACTTACAAAACATAGACACGTATTTCAAATAAGGTCCTAAGTGGTTCCTTACAAAACAATCAAAACCCCAAGGCTTGTTTAAACAATCTGACACCTTTTTCCACAGTGACACCAAGTGGTGACTTGCATGTGTTAATTTAAAGCAACAATTCAGACGAGCGTTAACTTATAACATGTTTTAAATAGAAATTAAAGCGTGTGGAGAAGCGGAGCATGCCCATGACTGGCATGTTGTTGTCTTAGGTCAAATTTTCGGTTAGGTGCAGTTTTTTATTTGCTAAGGTTTTATTGTCTGTCTCACATCTACATGAGCTTGTTTTTGCAACCTGTAGGCTTGTCATTCTGAATAACTATTAAAGAATAATATAAGAAGTCGAGCCACAATGTCTCACATTTGTTACATATCATGATTTTTATTAAACAATAAGAAGCACTTTACTGTTAAAGTGTACCATCAGATCCATTTTTGGATCTCAATATAGTGTCCAAACCTCTGTTTGGCATCAACCTTGCCTAGTTTCTTAACTAATCTAAACTGTAGTGTTGTTTACAGTAATAAATCAGATATAACCCTAATATTAAATCCATGATTTCTGCATAAATTGGCTTAGTTTTACATGCATTTGATCACATATATGTTTTATTGAGATTTAAAACATTACATGCAGCCAACATTTGTGTAAGTTAATGTTATCTATCCCTAAAGTAACTCCAAGTCTGAAGTCATTACTGTCAAGACATCAAAGGACACTTCTGATGGGTGAGGGTTCTAGAATATAATATGTAACCTTTTCAAAATGATTCTGATTCCTGATCCTCTTTTTATTTGATTGCTTTTCTCTGTGGGTTTATTAACATTAAACCAATATTACCTCCTTATCTAGACCAACCTCATCCGTCAAGACCACCACAAGGTAGAATTACCACAGTTTTGATGATTGCTGTTAATCTGAAAAATATGGCTACTCACCTAATCTCCATCAACAATTGTTTTCACAGCATCAAAACTAGTGAGGATGTTTCACCAACTAAAACAACATCATACTCTGTTCAGTCTACAAAGAGGTTGGTAAAAATTCAGATTAGAGATGTTATAGACCTAGAGAATGAGGTCCACAGACCTGCAGTTTCCAACCCTAGTTAAGCACACCTAAACCAGCTAACCAAGGTATTTTGTGATTGCCTGAGCTCCAAGCAGCTGTGCTGGAGAAGGATTGTAGCTAAACTCTGCAGGTCTGGGAGCCACCAGAAACATGAATTTGAGATCCCTGTACTTGATTACAATTTTTCAGTAAAAATGTTTGAGATCAAAGCTAAAACAGGATTATATTTAGAGATTGAAATGTTGTTTGTCATGTTATTTGTCCTTCAAGTGAAAAGCCTGAAGTCAGCACAGTGAAGCCATCAAAGAACACATTTGATGGGTGGGTGAAATCCAACACTACATTATTTAATTGTTAATTAATTCATGCTAACAAAATACGAATTGTGCTATAACCTATTTAAAATGGTTTCATAATTAACTGTTTTGTTTATGCTGTTTTTATTAACCTAAACCAATACCTATTTTTGTCTAGGCCAACTTCATCTGTCAAGACCACCACAAGGTAAAGTAATCACAGTTTTACTGATTAATTGTTGTTAAACTTGAAAAGTATGGCTACTTACCTAATCTCCTAACAATTGTATTCACAGCATCAAAACTAGCGAGGATGTTTCACCAACTAAAACAACATCATACTCTGTCCAGTCTACAAAGAGGTGGGTAAAAATTCAGATTAGAGATCTCCAACGAGGTCCACTGACCTGCAGTTCCAACCCTAGTTAAGCACACCTAAACCAGCTAATCAAGATCTTTTGTGATTGCCTGAGCTCCAAGCAGCTGTGCTGGAGAAAGATAGTAGCTAAACTCTGCAGGTCTGGGAGCCACCAGAAACATGAATTTGAGACCCCTGTACTTGATTACAATTTTTCAGTAAAAATGTTTGAGATCAAAGCTAAAACAGGATTATATTTATAGATTGAAATGTTGTTTGTCATGTTATTTATCCTTCAAGTGAAAAGCCTGAAGTCAGCACAGTGAAGCCATCAAAGGACTCATTTGATGGGTGGGTGAAATCAAATGCTACATTATTTTATTGTTAATTAATTCATGCTAACAAAATATGGCAGATGCTATAACCTATTTAAAATGTTTTCATAATAAACTGTTTTGTTTACACTTAAACCACTTTTTTATTAACCTTAAACCAATACTTATTTTTGTCCAGACCAACCTTGCCTGTCAAGACCACCACAAGGTACAGTAACCACAGTTTTGCTTACAGACAGTTGATGAACTTAACCTCCTAACCTTAACCTCTTCATAATTTCATTTATAACGTTAGGACCTACACAAAAGGAGATGTTTCCCCCACTAAAACAACATCCTACTCTATCAAATCTACAAAGAGGTAAAATATATTACAGTGTCAATCTCTGTGTCAGCATACTTTTCATTCATTTAAAAGGCAAATTATTGACTCAATTCTTTTCACAGCACTGAGGATCAGCTGTTTGACACACTTATACCAACTTCAGTCACAACAACCAATACAAAACCTAACAGCAGGTATGTGGCATTTGTATAAGATGTAAACACAATTTTTTTTTGGCATCAAAACTTATATCTTGGCATCACCAAATAGGATGCTTCTCTGGCTAAAAAACCTCCACAAAGAAGTGTCCTTGTTACACGCTCATTTCTAAATCATTTCTAAACCTGTTGGTACAAACCTAGTAATTAAAACAGTAATAATGAATGCAGTGCAATCAAAAGTGAAAAAAATCATTAACAGGCATAGCTGTTGGGTGAGTGATCAAAAGTCACGATACACATGTTGTTTCTTATTCATTAGGCACTTAAAAATCTTAGATAACATTACAAACCATTATACAAACAATTAAACAAAATAAAAAAAGTGGTAGCCACTGAAGTGTCATTGACTGCACGTTATCTGTCCCTAAAGTGAATACAAGTCTGAGGTCACTACTGTGACTCAAAGGACTATTGTGTCATCAAAGGAAACCACTGATGGGTGAGTGTTATAAATATATAATGTAACCTTTTTAGAATTATCTCATTGAATAACTGTTTAGTTGTTTTTAATTTTGTGTGATTATTAACCAATAATACTTTTGTACAGAACAAACTCACCTGTCAAGACCACCACAAGGTACAGTTACAGGCAACTCCCAATTTGATAATCTTACAGCAACCACATAATCTCTTTACAATTTTATTTGTAGCACCAGGACCTACGTAAACGAGGATGTTTCGCCAACTAAAACAACATCCCGCTCTCTCAAATCTACAAAGAGGTGGGAACTATTACTGAACAACACCAATACCGCAGTGTCAGCATGCTTTTCATTCATAAAGAAGGCAAATTATTGACTTGACTCTTTTCCACAGCACCGAGGATCAGCTGTTTGACACACTCATACCAACATCAATCTCGACATCCAATACAAAACTAAATAGCAAGTATGTGGCATAAACTTTCTAAGGTGTGAACACCTCAGTTTGACATTAACTCTTTTAATTTGCATTTAATTTGTTTAATTTGTTTTAGGACAGAGAGAAAGCACAAAAACAGCTGTGCATTCTCATTTAGGCTGTCAGAAGCTTGTAACCCTTAGGTGTAGCAGTGCTCATTCAATAATGGACTTCTATCGTTTTCACAGGCATGAGGATCAGGATTATACTGTATCCAAATCCATTAAGACGGCGTATTCAACAAGTAACAGGTAGGTTACATTTTCTCATTTCAGTATCTTTGTCTGGCACATTAGATGTGATTCATGACACATTTTTTGTAACTATACAGATATGACTTGGATAGTGTTACAAGTCCCTCTTATACCACCAGGACATCATACACAGAAAGCAGGTTCAGCATTCAAAATATCATTCCTTTGTAAATCAATTTGCTGTACAGCTGTAAAATGTAACTATTTGTAAAACAAATATGACTGTTACTAATTTGATCAGGTTTGTAGACTTAGTCACGTGTGTATTTTGCAGGCCTGGGGATTATCTCTCTGACACCATAACATCAAGGTCCTCTACTACAGTTTACACATCACCTGAGAGGTATGATTTATCAATATTAAACAGTCTAAGCCAGCAGTGAGTTCAGTGTAGTGCACCTGTGAATTGTGACACTTTGTTGTAGGAAAGTCAGTGAGAGAGACCTTTGCACATATTGCCGTAAAAACATGAACAACGATGAAAAGATTATCCTGGATGACATGAATATAAACTGTCATGCAAAGTGTTTCAAGGCAAGTTATTTTGCAAACTTTTTAGTAAAAGAATTCCCACATATTATGTTGGTGATATGCAGTATTACACAATATACATATTATTGAAAGCCATATGACATAAAAATCAGTTTTTAATGTTTATATTTAACATTAATGTTAACAGAACTTTTAACTATTTTTTACTTAATGTATTTTAGAGGTTGTTATTATTATTATTTTTCTCTGTTTGTCTAGTGTGGTGTGTGCAGCACTTCTCTTGGGCACCTGAAGGCAGGGGACAGCTTGTGGGTCTACCGCAGTGCTGTTCACTGTGAGAGCTGTTTTAATGTAACTAAGGGTAAGACACACTGTACTTTGTATCTTTATCTTTATAATACAATCAATATTAACTATCCTCAACTAGTTAACTCAACTATGTTTGTTCCAGGCAAGTGGCACCGCTAAACTTATGCCTGTCCGTCAAGTTAAGAAATGAAGAGTTGCATACATTTAAACACAACCTTTTACTTATTTTATACTTTCCCAAGGATTGTCCCATTGGACATTAAATAATTAATGGTGGTGGCTACTGTCAAATATAGAATTAAGGGGTTAAGTGAATTAACTGATAGCTAGAATTCTCAATGATGTGACATCTATATAATCCAGCTAGAATTCTTTAAAGAATTGCCCTTGTAAACTTGGATATGATAATAATTTTTATTGTTTATATTTTGTCATTCCAGAGCAGAGTTGGGTCATAACTGTTACGCAGTATATTTTAAATTTTGTAACTGAATAAAATGAATAGCCTTGTTATAATTCAAGGATGCATTTCTGATAAAGCGTATACAAGACTTTCAGAAATGCTCTTGCAAAATTCATTTCTCTCAGTCATACCAGAATAACACAAATGGAACAAAAAGCTAAAGCTTGCTATTACGTCATGAAGCGTTGAAAGTTAAATGAGGTTGTAAACTATTTGGATAGTTCTATAAATATTAAAACATGAAATAGAACTATTTGAAATTTTATGTATTACATTCAGTTTTTGAAATGTTATTAAACATGAAATGTTTAACAATCACACAAACCAACAAAATATTTAATAAAATAAAATGTGCAATGTGTAAAAAATATCACAGAATTCATAAAATTCATCACCACACTGTATGTTGAATTACTGTAACTATTGAATAACTGTACTTATAGCTTCTTTTGCTTTCTGAATTTTAGTTTATTATTGTAAACTATTTCCATTTAAAAATGTGGAAATAAATAAACTTAACTGCAAGCATCTCACTTTCAGACAGATTTTTTTCTTGACTTTTTTCTCTGCCTTTTTTCCATTTATTTTCTCCTGGTATGGAACAAAAGGTGAGATGGGACTTTAGTTGAATAAATTTACTTGAAAATGCAACGTTTGAACGTGTTTACAACATAAATGAATGGAACATAAATGCTAACTAAATCATAATTACCTGAAGTTATATA
Source organism: Yasuhikotakia modesta (assembly GCA_036877545.1). Taxonomy (NCBI): domain Eukaryota; kingdom Metazoa; phylum Chordata; class Actinopteri; order Cypriniformes; family Botiidae; genus Yasuhikotakia; species Yasuhikotakia modesta. Next base: position 12,563 of record JBAJNP010001298.1, on the reverse strand, counting down.
TTCTAGCAACCTACCGTTTGCGAAATACTTTGTTATGCAGATTTTCCCTCAGGATTTTGTGTAAAATTTTGTATGTTTATGTGTGTATATCCCAAAGTTTTGCCATGACAAGCACTACTCACATATTCTTCAGAGAATTATCTAGTTACTATTATTATTCTTAGTTATTGGTGTGAACTAAAGAAATAAACCTTTAATACAGTTATACAGTTTTCTGCACTATAGACTTAGGAGCACATAAACGTAAACTGATAACAGGCAGAGGCCAAGGCAGGCAGCAATCATTCGAATAACGTAACACAAGCAGAAGTCGAGACACGCAACTGAACAATAGTATCTTTAAACAGGCGTGGGTCGAGGCAGGCAGATAAAAACAGATAAGGTGAACAGGCAATGGTCAAACACAAGGCAATCAGAAAACAGGCAAACAATCCAATAGGGATAATCCAACAAACGATAAACAGGTGATACGATACACAGGTAAGCAGGCAATGATATAAACGCTCGGTAAGGCAAACTAAGGCTGGCAATACTTTGCAATGGTATGTTGGAAGCATATGCTTTAAATAGTCCATGATCCGGAAATGGGTGAACAGGGAACAGGAAACAGGAAGTGAGAGCAGAGGGTGCATAGAGTTCAGTATTCTGGCGAGGGCTCCCTTTGCTGGCTTGGGAAACGGGACCTCCCATTACAATGATAATGACTGTGTTATCAACTGTTATCATTTCCTTATTAATTGTATTAATTAGCTGCAGCAACCCTAATAATCATGATAAATTCTTTTTTTAATATATAATTTACTGTTTGTTCTTCTTTGTTTTAGATCATTACACCAAGAACCCCCTGACACATTTTGATCTGATAGCTTATTTAAGTTGTACTATGTTTAGTCACAACTGGCACTGTTACTATAGTCAAAAATCAATGACAATCAGATAAACTGGCAATTTTCTTCACAATATTTTCATGTTTCTTGTGGCTTGTGTTTTAGGGAGATACTGATTCTTACTATTAAATACTTGACATCCCTATGGCTTGACATACACATGCACAGAGCACTTTTTTTTTATAACAAAGTAATAGAATAAATGAAATTACGACAACAGTTAATACAACTATTGTAACAGAATATGTTAGCATTTGTGTTCTTTTAATACATTTATATGAATGAGTGTTGATGTGATTGTATGCATCTTATTATGTTATACATTTTTTTGGCATAGATAATGACTGCTCAGAAATTCTGATAATTGTTTAACACCGTGAAGTTTAATAAAATATGTACAGGAAATAAAGGCAAACATATCATCTGCTTATCTTATACAAAATAAATATATATCATCTGCTTATACAAAATAAAAATGATGTGCTTTTGTTTACTTAATTTTTAAAAATATTTTTTATATTGTTTTGTGGCGGTAAAAAGCATATCCTGTAGCAATTTTGAAAGAAACCCTCATTTTAATTCACCTAACTTAATTATTATTGTGAACCCATTTGAGTCAACTATGTGATGTTTTAATGTTTAACCAAGTAGATTTGTGTTAGACAGTCTCTATGACAACTATGGACCACTCCAATCATATTTACCTCTATGCTACACCTCAGCACAAATTTTTGCCTTATCCAAAGGTATTTATGAATTGCTTTCTATGAATTTACTTTATATGAATGTTGCTTGTACAGTTTGTGTTAATATAGTAACTAGTTATTATTGTTTAAATACTAATACAGTAAATGGTGTGGGTTAGACTTTAGATCATTGAGTTGTTGCTTTTTTCTTGCATACAGAACAAGTCAATGACTAGAATTCTTGTGGACAAAATGGCAAACAAAGCACAAGAGGTTGGTTAATTATAGAGTGTTCATTTGTAAAATGCCCAAAGAAGTTTTTGTAGTAAATGTCTCTATGGCTTTATTGTATGAGCCTGTATATTGTACTTTGTTCTTTAGGATGCTGTGGTCAATATGAAATCTGTGCAGGATATTGCTAAGCAGTTAGGGTTTGAATGGACTGTTTTAGCATATGAACTTGGATTTACCAGAAATGAAGTCAGACAGTTTCATGCAACATCGAAAGAAAGGAGTGTTCAGGCCCAGAGAATGCTGGAATCATGGTGCGTAATATTAATATAGTACAGTGTTAAATCTAACTGTGCCAATAAATATTGCAATTGTGCCAGTAAATCAGTTCATCTGCCTGACCAATATAGCAGTACATTACTAGGCACTTTGTTAAAGATGTGCTGCTAAGACCTGATAAAGGGGTGCCCCAAATAATATTTTAATTAAATAGGTATGAGCGCTCCTGGGACAAACCAAATAAAACCAAGCTGCTGCGGGATGGTCTAGAGCGAGCAGGACGCCTTGACCTGGCTGAGAAGCTACGCTGCCTGCACTGGGGTCACCAGAAGCTCAGCCGCAAAGTGGAACTGCCTTCTGCCTTCCCCTTTATTATTACTGTTCACAAGACCATAGAAAACAAAGATGCCCTGAGCAGGATAAATGTGCTAAATCGTAGTTATAACTGAAAAATTTCTGGTCTGACCTTTTGGACGATGGAGTTGGTCAATGTGACAGATTTGCTTACATCTGATTAGTCACCTAGAAATAGTTCTGAATATTAAACACTTTTATTTCTTATTCACACAATAAAAATTCTCTTTTTCAAAACTTTATAGATTTTAATGTGGTATTTCCCATTGTAAGAATTTACAATATTTGTCCTAAAATACAAACTTTAATCTTTAATCAACTGCATCTAATGGATTACTGATTCGGGGATAAAGGATAAAGACAGTTTTTCTCATTCTGTGTAACCAATAGCTCTCAGTGTATTAAGTTCGAAAGACCTATTGACCTTAATCCCCCAAAGGAGATGTTAAATCTCCTCAAATATATTGTCTAGATAAACTATTATTGCCCAGACAGTGTCAACCATCTTTTAATAATTTTTAATAAACACCACCTGAGCAAAAGAAAATACAATTTGTAGGTGTATCCATTTTCATAATTTACAATTGTTTAATCCAGTCAGTTAGACTTACTTTAGAATATATACTTTATAATCTATATAGGTAAAATTTATTTTGCTGTTGAGACTGGAAATATATGTCAAACTGAACAAAGATTAGCAGGTCAACCAAACCTGACTGCTATAGAGGGCTGTGTCTCAGAACATACAGAGCTGCCTACAGAGAAGGCACTACTGATAGGCAAAGATTCGTGCAGCATATGGTGTCCATTTTTTACATGCTGTCTAAGTAGGCAGCACACTAGGATGTAACCATTGTGACCAATCAGCGCCTAACGTTGCAGAACAAGGGACAGCAAGTTTGGGTGAGACATGCGACGTCGCCGTCTCAAGATCAAAAGCTTAACTAAATAACAAATTAAGGGTGACGGACGTCATGAGGCTGATCGCGTTTTTTAGTTATGTCATGTAACCAATTTAATGCAGGCAAAGAATCGCGATTTATGAATGAAACATGAGTGCACGTTGTCAAGCAACAAAGAAGCAATGCCTTCAAGCTTACGGCATGTTGTCAGACTTTGAGCCCTTGTAGCAGAGCTGCGGGAGATTTTTTCTACCGGCTGCAACAAACTAACAGGATTTTATTAGGAGGAAACGCGGTAAACGGAATCTAATCTAAATTAATATGGCTACAGTAAACTGTTTCGTTGGTCCGGAGGAGCTTGAAGACACGAGTCATGCTGCAAGCTTAATGAAAGAGCTGAAATTATTCTACGAGTCGCAATTATTAGTCGACGTGACTATTGAAGTGGAACCTGACCTGGAGTCAGAGGACCAAAGAGTTTCTTCAAGTTGTTCCTCTCCTGTTAAACTTTTTCAATGTAACCGCAACATACTGGCTGCTGCAAGCCCTTATTTTAAGAGCATGTTTACAGGAGGCTTGTATGAAAGCACTCAGAAGAAGATAACTATTCATGATGTCGATGCCGATTCAATGGCTGTCATCATCGATTACTGCTACACCGGCAAAGTAACAATCACAGAAAGAAATGTGCAGAGGCTGTATGCAGCTGCCAACATGCTGCAGCTGGAATATATACGTCAGGCTTGTGTTAATTTTATGACAAGAAGGCTGGACCTTTCTAACTGTGCAGGGATATTGAAGTTCGCTGACACTTTTGACAATCTGGAACTGAAGAGCAAGGCTCAAGCATTTATTGCAAAGAATTTTGTCCAGCTTAGTGCCAACCTAAGGGATCTTTGTGAGTTGGACCTGAAGCAGATGAAAGAGATCCTCACTCTGGATTCGCTTGATGTGGACTGTGAAAGAAAAGTGTGCTCGTTTGCAATACAGTGGATTGAACATAATGTACATGTTGATGCTGAAGATGCATTGCAGATTCTTAGATGTGTTCGTTGGTCTTTGTTTTCAGAGAAGGACAGGGTTTATCTTGATAGCCTTAAATCAAAGCCTTTTATAAAGCAATACCTTTTAAATGTGTTTGATGACGCTGTTGGAGAACAAAGCAGTGTGATTTCCAAGGGTGTAAATGTGACCAAACAAAGAATTGGCGGAAGTGCAAAAGAAATTGTTTTATTCTTTGGACGGCCAAATGAGCCATTTATGTGCTATGATCCTTACACTGAGGAGATATACTCTATGGCATCCCCTGTCATTAACCTTACTAATCAAAACTTTAAACGCTCTCCTCTGGAGACGTTTCTGGCCTGTACCACACCAGAGAACAATCTATATCTGGCTTCACACCTGTCAAAGCATTTATGGGTGTACAATCCCTTGTTAAATTGTTGGCAGGAGCTGGCTGAAAGACTGCTTGGAAGAACGCATTCTTGCATGGGCTACCTCAATGGGCATCTGTATATTCTGGGTGGCAGAGACCCAGTATCGGATGCCAGATTCAAGGAAGTAGAATGCTATAGCATTCAAAGGAACCAGTGGATTTTTGTGGCCCCTTTGCCTCATTCTTTAGGAAAGATGCAGGTTGTGACAGTAAATGAACGACTTTATGTGGTAAATAAGAGAAGGATGCTCAGCTATGAGCCTAAGAAGAATCACTGGCTCCAGCGAGGCTCTTTGAAGCGCAGCAAGCTCCACAAAGCCTGCATTTTTCAGGAGCAGATTATCTGTTTGTGTGACATCCCTGTAGTGAAAGCGTACAATCCAGCTCGTGGGGAATGGAGGCGTATTGGAGACATTCCGATTGAAAGCAGTGCACTCAGCTACCAAGTTGTGCAATACAACAACAGACTGCTTCTTCTAACTATTGCAATAGTTAATCACAACAAAAGCAGACTTGTTATACATGAATACGACCCCACTCGGGACATTTGGAAAAATGTGGCCACCATGTTTGGATCCTCTTTTGGTTCATTAAGCTTGTCTACTCGTGTCTATACTGCCTGTCTGGGTTTTGGCCAGAACTTCATCTCAGAGGAAGAGGATGACAGTGGTTCTAGCGCTGACTGGGACTTTGAAGGACTGACTGATGCAGACTCGGACTCTGGCAGTTCAAGCTCTTTTTCAGATGAGAACTGGTAGTCAGTGTAGTGCCAAATTTGGAACTGTGCGTTATAGTCAAATGTCAAAAATGCTGCAAAGTGTCTTGAAATGTAGGTGTTCATGGATTATTTTATTTATTAGCCTGGCTGGCTCACCCTACAATGAATAGGTCTAAATCTACTTGAGTATTGATTTAATAATGAGTATTATTAAAGTTTTACCTTTATAACACGTGACCAGTGAATGATACATTGTCTCTGTCTATGGTAGTATAAAGAATTGTTAGCTTTTTAATATTAGAATATGGAATAGGGCACCATGTAAAATGAAAAAAGACCATGTAAAATGAATGTCTGGAACAGGTGCTTATTTCTGATCCAAAGGTGTGTTTTAAAATGCTTTTAATTACTAAATAAAGCATAATTTGTGTGAAAAGATATGATAACAGTAGCTTTGTTTTAAAGACAAATGAAAAGATCTAAATTTAAAGGTAGAGGGAGGGCATTTGTTGATTTTGGGTAAACGGATGTCTGGTCCCAGAAAGAAAATATTTTATTAAAAGACGTTTACACCCAATGATTTACAAGACTTGTTTATGGTTTGTAGTTAATGTAGAACATATTTAAATTATCAATAAAGAGAAATATTGAATCAAACGGCCACACAAAGCATGCGTCTCCATCTTTGGAAATTTTCTTTTCTGTTTGTGAAAACTCTGAAGATCCTGGCTCAGGTGGGGAGTAACAATAGTGAGGGCTAATATTTGCCCTACACTCACATTTCTATACTAGGAGAATTTAATAATACAGAGCCCTGCTAGATTTTTAGGCTATCTGTAGGCTATCAAATATCTTTCCCAGCTGTTTGCATAAGTTCACTTGTCTAAACAATTTGCAAAGTAACTCTATAAAACTGTATTTGTGCATTTTACACCACAGAAGTTGGTGTAAAAAAAAGTACACCAAAATGGTTTGAAAACCACAGTCTGTCAGTCTTCATCAAAATTAAGATTTGTTATATTTATATTGTCATATTTGTCATATAAAAAGTTTTGTGATTATAATAATAACAGTATTTGTATATGTCCTATAATAAAAATTATAATAAACACCTGCTCAGCCTTACGCCTCAGACCTTTTTTCACTTTCACTTTTTCTCCTTCAATTAGTGCAACTAACTAGAGCAGCAAAATATCATCCTCACAAGATGACCGCCAGGGTTACTTGTCACTCAGAATGTGCGAGAAAGGTGTACTGAGGCCGAAGGCTAATCTGATGTGTCTATTATATTTGGGGCTCAGCCTACTTGACCACATTACATTTTTGGCATATTATCTTGACTTATCAAGTTGGTACTGCAATAATCCATTAGTTATTAAGCACTGGCTCTAGTGGTTATCCAGAGAACCACAATTACATATATAATCAAATTTTGTAGTGATAAAATTCTCAAAATTCCAAGGCCACAGTCAGAGTTTTAGCGTACAGTATGAATTTGAATTACTTTTTTCTTTACAATGGCTCATTATGACCACAATGTCCACACCATGCTCTTTGTGTATGATGTGTCCTGTCTCTCACAGTGTCCCGTGTATCCAAGTTAGACACACGTGATTTAAAAAGAAGTGTCTACTTCTGTAGCAGGTCAGCAACTGATAGCTACCATGTTATACTTTTTAAGACATCTGGACCCTATGGATCAAGTATGTTGATGCCATATCCCTCACACTAGCCTACAAGCAGAATCACAAGCCATTAGTGCTGAAACCGCTTATTAGGAGCAGCTTCACGCAGCTCTCTGGTAAGACACTGTTTATGCTAAAACACTTCACACTTTCATGCCGATTATAACATGAAACTGGAAAATGTGTGTTGCGTGTTGAGCTTAGTAAATGTCCATGTGTAGCTTTAAATTTACACAGTTTACAATTGTAACCACAGGGTATGGATCAAGTAAACCTTTTTGGGGGTTTTGTTTTATTTAGCCACATATTATAAAACACCCAATCACACGAAGACAATCTGAATCATCTGGACAATCTGAGGCAACACTTAATGACAGCACTTACTCTAGCCATAAAACTTCAGAAAATCCAATAAACACTAATGGGAACTGTCAATTAGCTTATATAAAGGCAGGCACTTCTTTTTTAGCCTGAATGAGATGGTTTATCAAACAAATCATAATTAACAATATCATAAAACCCCTCTATTTAATAAAATAGTAACATTTTAACATCTTGATTTGACAGGATTATTGTAATCCTTTGAACGTAGAACCTTTTAAATAAACAATAAGCAACAGAAAATCAGAAACAGTACTATATGCTGTATTGCACTTAAAGTTGCTGAAGTTGTTGTGTTATGCATCTGTGTTTCTTTTAATGAAAATATAACGTAAATCTTTCCCAACTTTTTTCTATTCGTTCCAAAACTGTGTGTAATTACATTATTTTACCACCAGATGTCTGCACAAACTTAATTAGCCCCAAATGGGTGTCATGAATCTGTGAATGACACAGGAATTAGACACAAACAGCAATGTTTTGAATTTATTGTAAATACAGACAAAAAACACAAATCAAAATGAAGAATATTTAAGTAGGAAATCAATTTGTCATGATTATTTCAACATTAAAAATATACTATACAGTAATTTGGGGCCAAAACACCATTAAACTATTTTCTAAATGAGGACATTTTTTTCATTACAAATTCATAGTTTGAGCATGATAATTTAATTTAAATGTTTACATTTATGCTCCATCGTTAATGACAGCATGCACTAATGCAATGTATTTAATGAGCATCTTGTGTTTCACTTGGGAAAAAGGATATATCACCTTTTGTTCAAAACTGCCAAACTGGTAAATGTCAGATTTGATTATATGTAATTAGTTATTTATAAATATCACATAATCTTAAAATAACTATGCCATAACATTTTCCTCTTTGTTTTTTTGTCAAACTTTGTATTTCTTCTTTTATATATAAAACTAAAGTTTAGTTAACTAAAGTTAAAAATAACTAAAGTAATAAACTTTATGGAATGATGAATGACGCCAATCGATGTCACTCACATGGAGGACTAAAACAGGCTCCACCGTCTCATTGGCGAAGCGGTTTTTACGTACCCCAGCCCCGCCTTCAGGATTCTCCGCCCCCACCCTGAACCGGGGAATATTAACCACCCAACCACACCACACTGTGCAAGCAAAGCAGCTCACTTTCAACACTGCAGCGCTTACTTTTGAAAAGGGAAAACACAAGAAGTTTGTTCATCGTTTATTTTCAAAGTGGACACTAGGACCTCCTGTGATAAAAATGAAGTCTCCAAAGATAAATTCACAGAGCCAATGTAAGTTGTCTTGTTTTAACTTTAAATATTAAATTAATCTAGAAGGACCGGGATAATAGTAATTGAAAACAACATTTTAGTGCTAAAATCGAGCGAGTATGCTTTATACACTGTATCTACTGTAAGTCTAGAGGAGGACAGTACATAGTTTATTTACAGTTTATATATTTTATAAAGTCAATCCATAGTTCGTATTCTGCTTCTGCAAGAATATATGGTGCAGTCCACATTAAAACAAGTCTTACAATTTTTAGCATTTATCAAGGACGATGAGGACCTGAATGACGTTTTGTGTGAATTTGACGCTGTCATTGAGGATTTCACGTCTCCGATGGAAAAGCGACACTTTAGATATGATGAGCATTTAAAAACAATAAAGAGAAGGAGCAGCGCAAGCGTTAGCGACAGCGGGATCAGCGAGATCAGCGACTTTGAGGGTGAGTCTCATTGTCTGTACATCACGTTCACCTTAAAAACACGGTGTTGCAGTGCATTCAGTATTAAATGGCCTAATTGTATCCAATTATCTAAGCTAATCATAGCACACACAGAAACCTGAGGGAATAGCTGTGCGTTTCATTAAATGGTACAACAGTCCTTTAGTGACACGTTAAAAAGTGTAACCAAAAGACATCTGATCTGGGTTCATCTTTCTTTTGAAATTTTTTAATATTTTTTTTTGCTGACAGATGGTGCATCAAGAGGTGATGCCTTAGTACTTCATACAAGACCAAGACAAAACGTAAAAACAGCACTAAAACAGAGCTACTATTTTTGTTGTAGTTGAAAAAGTGGCAAAGTTGAGCAAAATTGAGCCTTTAATGTGCATACACAATGCGAATTAAATGGGACCAGCTCTTTGATATGAACCAGCTTGAGGGTGGGGCACAGTGGAAACAGCATTGAAAGTGCTTTCAAAGAGCGAATAGAGCAAGAAAGAATGTTATAAGGGGGAGTTGCATTGATTGCAAACCAGACCTACTCTGTTAGCCCAGACTAACCAATACCCCCTACACCCTTTGGTTATGGGTCAGTGAACATGTTTGACAAGTCGATGTACTACTGCACCGGTTCTCTACTGGTCTTAATTCAGGACCCAGATCACATTCATTTAAGCAGTTGTGGTCACATGCCACAACTGCTTAAATGAATAATATGCATATTTATAAAGTCACCCACTGTAGGGTAATTAAAATTATTTGATTAGAAAAGTCTTGACTGTTTAGGCCCATCAGCAGCAATTTAGTGCACAAAACATGTTCTTCAGGCAAACATTCTCATTTCATGTGTACCTGTTTTTAGCACAGTCTGAACCATGTTTTGTTGTGCTCTGCATAGTTTTGTTTGCTTTCAAGGATGAGGGTGTAATTTTACCTGCCCTAGTTGGCTTGATTCTGGCAAACAATACGAGAAGTAGAAACTGTTTCCCTTTTCCTTGTCAAAGAACTACTTATTTTGCCTTCCTAACTTTGCTTGATTATAAAGGTTAGTTGTATTGTAATATTAGTTTGTTTGTTTTTCCCTGTTTTTCTAGAAACAACCAGAAACTATTTTTGGTTTGTGATGTCTTTGTTTCCTCATGTAACAGGTGCAGAGTCATTAAAACGGAACAGCTTCAGCTGTAGTGATGAGAAACTCAACTCTCCCACAGTTTTCACCCCCATATCGAACAGTCCCCTAATTGGATCTCCTAAATGTAAGTAAAAATATCTTTCAGTCAATTTTAGCTATATTTGATTTAATGTCTGTGTTAATGTGAACTGTATGTTGTTCCCTTTTAGCTAAGCTTGGAGACACAAAGGAACTGGAGAACTTCATTGCAGACCTTGACAGAACAATAGCAAGTAAGTGCTAATTATTGTAAATTTATGATCTAAGTAGCTTTGTTTACATTACCAATCATCAGTTTGAACCAATACTGCTCCACAATATTTGCTTACTTTTTCAACAGCATTGGTAGTGGAACATTTTTTAGTATTTATTTTCTATATAGAACATTTATAAGCAGCCCAAACCAGTCAGCTCAGAGCTAAATCACAGTATTACAATTATTTTATTTTAAACCATAAAAGAATTCCAAAGAAATCCAATAAGCCAGTAGTATAAACATATTGCAAAACATTCAAATGTATATGAATATTTTAATTAAAAATGTTTTCCAGCTTTTTTCCTGAGTTTTTCTATTTTTTTTTAAAAAACGAGGGGCTAAATTGTGGGGCTGTCCTTCCCAACCCTCCAAACCCCCCAACCCCCACACCACCACCACACACTGAGATTTGTCTTGACACTTGAAAATCCAAAAACATATGACATATGATTGTTTTTGTCCAGGTATGTGAGTTACAGACGACACGATTGGTGCACCACATTATAGCTCTGCATGGAGAAGAGAGCCAGACTGTGCCTCAAATACCAGAACTACTGTGAAGAATGAGAACACATGGTTATGGTTTTAACATGCTGAATAAGAGAATTATATACCTTGTGTCCATACACGCATACTTAAATTCCCCAAAAATGCAAACCTTTATGAAATTTGTTTTTCTATGAAATATGCCAAATTTCACAGAAATGGCTTTCTAAAAAACTTGTTGTAAAATGATTTCTTTTTATAGAAATAAATGTGTATTTTATAAAGATTGTAATTGTAAAATTATCTAATACATTTTTGAATTTTTATTTTTGTATTTTATGTAAATATTTCAAAAACAATTACCTTGTTATAATTTGTTTATTGCAGATATTGCAGATGTTCTTAAACATTAAAAAGTGATATATTTAATACAACTAATGTCTTTATGTTTTTAAAGTTGGAAATAAATTTAAAGGTTTCATGGCGTTTCTTTCTTTTTGCATCCAGACTGATTATTGCATTAGTACACTACTGTATCCCAACAATGTAATCTTGACCTTCCATTTCTGAAATTCATTCTGGTTGGCTATTGATACCACAGTGTTTTCGTTTTCAATATGTTCAGATAAATTATTTGCTAATGGAAATGTGTTGCATTGTGCCTGGTTAAGACAGTTAAGATGATGTTTTTAACTAATTCAGGACTGTGACTCTGTTAGGCTCCTTAATAGTCTGTAAATTATTGACCTCAGGGGCTTTAAACTGTGGATATCTGCTTCTTCTTAGCACTGTCTGTTTCTTCATTTAAACCTCTCACAATCCTTTGATATCTTAATATAACAAAAACTTTTTTCTGCAGCAAATTTACATTTAATAAATAGCCACATATTTTATATATTAAATGTATTAAATCCTTACTGTTAGCTCAACTGGTAGAGCATTGCGTTAACACCGCAAAGGTTGTGGGTTCCCAGGGGAAGGCAAGTCCTGTAAGTCGCTTTGGATAAAAGCATCTGCCAAATGAATAAATGTAATGTAAATGTAAACTGTTTAGGGTAAGTGTTTGTACTGTTTTCGTCTTATTTGAGACATACCATCTTAAATTAAATGCTTAGGAGTGCATGTGCTTACAGAAACCTATTGTCAATAAGTCATTAAGAATAATTTTATCAAAGTTCCTTTGGCATGCGTTCCACGTTTTACAATTCTACAATGAATTTACAATGTTGCATTGTTTCAAAGCAGATTCCAATCACAGTTCATTTTGTTCAGTGTCATGTTCCTACTTAGACCATAAAAAATGTTGTGGTGTTCAACCAGATGTCATGTTTGAAGCTAGTAATTCTATAGTAATTCT
>JBAJNP010001297.1:0-64569 GCA_036877545.1 Yasuhikotakia modesta | reverse complement strand
TTGCACCTCCTCTTTCCTCTGCTGGCTCCCAGCATTTGAAATGAGGTCATCATTGTAAAGGAGGTCTGAGTGGATCAAAGCCCCCTACCTACACCTGCCCTTTTCTTCCGTCCTGGCGCTCTCTCTTTTCTTTCGCTTCTCATTTGTGTCTTGAAGTTTCCTATTGACTAGTAGCTTCTAAGAAGCCCCCTGATGCCCTGAGATGCCTGGTCCTCTAAAAAGCCCCCACTAAATTTTGCTTACGGCTATATTTTCTGCAAACTGGCTGAGGTTAAAATTGTGAGAGAAAAAAGCCACCCACTAATTCAGTTATATTCGATTACCCTCTCTGGGTTTTTAAAATGCATTTTTTTAAATGAACCAGGCATTGACAGAAGTGATGAGATGGCCCATGTCGTAGATAAGGCCTCTAATCAGCATATTTAAGTTTGCAGTGCGTTTTAAAACCGTGAGGGTTTGGAACGGCAGAACTGCACATCCAATATCAGCCCACACTGTGGGACAATAACACACTATTTTGATGCAAATCAAGGGACCCATTAATGTTTAAATGTATTTCAGTCCTATCCAGCAGAACACATTTATTTCCTGCAAACCTAGATAATTACTTTGCTACAAAATGCATATTCCATTAACTCAGGTGAACATTGTTTATTATATTTTGTTTTGTTCAGTTATGATAATGCAATTTAAGAGTGAATGGCATTCAGACCATTACACATGATGAGAAAATAAACCTTAAAAAAAGCCATAAATCCAGTGCTAAAGTAAATAAAAGTTAGCCTTAAAATGAGCGCATAGGTTTGTGAAATGCATGCATTCATTTGTCCTGTTTTATTTCTGCATTATAATCTTTTCTTTAACCTAAAGCCAAAGATAAAGGAAGAACTTATGCAGCTATAATAAAGTCTGGGCTGTCCACTTCTGTGAATCCTGTATTATGGTACAGTCTGATAGTAATAGGCAGTCGATGCTTTGGATGGCTTTCACAACCAATATGTCTATAAGGACAATAGTAAATGTGGAAAAGTCTTCTAAATGAATTAACCATTGAAAACAACCCACACAGAAAAATATGTTTCTAATAGCTCTAGGCTGGTTTAAAAAAGAACTGAAACGAATGAGCATTGACCATAGTATATTTAATGATGTTTTGAATATGATATTAAAAAGGGGCAGTTGTGTGATGTTTTTCTCTGCAGTCCTTCAAAGTGAACATGGCTTGCGTTAACCACATTAACTCTGCAGTTTGTAACCAGCTAAACTGTATAGATTCTGAAGGTATATTGATGATTTACTCTTACACAGACACACATGCCTTCATTAAATATTTTTTGTCAGTTAACATAAAATGTGCTTCATGTGATAACATCTAAAACAGCAGATTTTTCAGTTAACCAAATTATACTGCATACAACTCAAAACCGTCCCTGTTACACACATCAAATTAGTAAATCTTTTTTCCTCTCGCTCCCCGCCTTACCCAGGCACACACGCAGTTATTACAGCCACACAAAAGATCGAGGACTAGGTCATTTGACAACAAATAACAGCCAAGAGGGTAGCTGAAAATAGTTTGGCCACATCAGCAAACTGCCATGAGCGTGTATTGCCCAGTTCCCTCACCTACTGACACAATAGAGCGAGCAAAAACCTCCAGAGAGAGACAGAGCAACAGAGAGATGCAAAGTGTGTGAGTTGCTGGAACAAAAACACACAGTCTGCTCTCCTTCAGTCCAGAATACTTGCAGTACAAACATATTGGCCCCACAACAACCGAGACCCATTACACACATATTCTGTGTGTTTTACCCCCCGGTTCTGTGCAAGGATTCTATATCATCCAGCAATTATGAAAGGAGGGAGCACTTTAATTATCTACTCTGCTTCCACCTCTAACGAGGATTTAATTAACAAGGAGGTTGGCATAATTAGTTGGAGATAGGCTCCTGGTACTCACATAACACTTTTTGTTGACATTGTACACACTTAGCCTCCAAAACATCTTGTGTGTACACACACACACACATACATGCACACACATTTTTATTTACATGCTAGTGTACGTGAGACGTTCTCTTAGGTGTTATTTCTCATCTCCATCTCTGCCCTGATCAACGCATGTCCAGCAAACACACTATATAAATATATATTTGTATATACCTCTTTAATCCTGTACAACATGCTTTCTCTTACTAACAATTCACACAAACACTATCACTCACCCATCCCTTGTATACACACACACAAACACACACACACCCTGCCCCTGGTGACAGCGTAATGGATAGGATCTCTGTGGAGGCGACTGTCAAACCCGACCACCCTAATCAGAGCGTCAGAGAGGAAGATAAAGGAGAAAATAATGAGTGTCGGGTCGGGCCTTTCAAAGAGCAACAAAGGAGCCCTGGATCAGATAGACCAATACAATGTTGAGAGCAGGAGGAGAGGAGAGGAGAGAAGAGAAAAGAGGAGAAGAGAAGAGAAGAGAGGAGAAGAGGAGAAAAGAGGAGAAGAGAGGAGAAGAGGAGAGACACGATGAGACAAGTTGGGAGAAGACAGAAGAAGAAAAGAGGAATAGTTTTGTTCACATTTGTTCAGATTTGACTCTACCAATGCAATGCTGAAATGCATACTGCTCTCTTTACACAGTGGGGTTAAGAGCACATTACTAGTAAGTCAAATGTTACACATATGTTTTGGACTTCTAGCGCAGAACCTTCCCTGGTGTGACAATCACTTTAGCCATATCATCATTACTGTAACATTATAACAATATATTTGTTCACATGCTGCTGTTTCCTGTAAGGTAGCAATAGGTGGCTGTCTGTTTTTATACAATCATATAAAGGCAACAAAATCTTGCAGGAAACTGCATACTGGTTCCAAACATGTTTGCCCTGAGAAACGTCCCATGTGTTGAACTTTAGACAAGTGTTACCATGCAACAAAAAAAACTGTCTGCCTTAAAAATAAGCCAAAAAGCCCCAAATAAGTATCAAAAAGAAAAATAAACTTTTTCAACAGGTCTTTCAACCACCTGTTGTCAGTTTTCCCACAAGATCTTTTTTACTCTCATGATCAACATAAAAATAAAAGAAACAACATTTTAGTCAGCTCTTAGTCAGATCTTAGTCAGCGTATTCCACCTGTATTTCTCCATCTCTGAACATCTCTTTTACAGCCCTGTGGAGCCTAATTATCAGCCGCAAGCTAATTATTGCTGCCTCATTTAGCTGAATAACAACATTCATTAGAAATACCACAAACTGAGCAATAAACAACAGTAAGAGTCACAAAATAACACCATCACTCTTAACTGTTGTGACAACCTGCAAGCAGACACCCCCATGGCATTGTGGAGAAAATCAGGCCTGAGATATCCACATCTTTGACAAAAACCAACAGGTGGGAACAAGCAACACCCCAACAGCCTCAGTGAGATCAATGATCAGTTTGTTAGCTTTGATCTGTTATGACAACTAGAAACCAAAGCAAGGGAAGAACGTCTAGGTTGGGTGTAAAACTGCACCAAATTACCTTTCATTAGACAAAACACTGAAGTACTTATGAATTAAATGAAACCAGGTATGTTGACACATGAAACAATGAATATAAATGTCCACATTTGTAGTATTCTAAGAATATGTCCGTAAAAATGATTTAAGCTGATGTGAATCAGACAAGAGATGATGGTGGATGGTGGGAATGGAGTGAGATGTGTGGATGAAATGAGTGAGTGGTGGCCAGAGGCCGTGTGAACTCAAGTTGAACAGCAGAGCTCCACTGTAAGCTGAGCTGACGGAAAATAGCCCCTAATTAAAGACATGACAGCAGCACTATCATATTCAGCCACCTGCTTAATAATACACAAAAATTAAAGGGAATATATACCGCCCATTCCCTTCTCCCATTCATATTTAATAACCCCATCACATCTCCTGGGAGCTTCCAGCCCAGTGGAGAAGAGGGACTATTTGGAGGGAGGTTATGGTACACCTGGACAGGTAGAGTAGAAGAGGAGGAACACCTGGAGGAGACGAGAGGAGAGCAGAGAGGGGGGAGGAGAAGAGAAGAGAGGGGAGAGGAAAGGAAAGGAGAAAAGGAAAGGAGAAGAGAGGGGAGAGGAAAGGAAAAGAGAAAAGGAGGAGAGAAGAGAGGAGAGGAAAAGTAAAGAAAAGACAATAGAGGAGAATAGAGGAGAGGAGAAAATTAGAACCCTACAGACAAAAGCAGGCAAACTCCTTGGTAATTTCTGGTCTATCAGAGATGGGTCATTATCTGATAGATTTCAGAGCGAGTTCCCACGTTATTGTTCAGAAAGACAGTAATCACCCTACAAAAGCCTGGGAATGGGACACTCAACACCACTGTTATCATCCATGAGAAACATTGAGAAACTCTAAACAATAAATCAGAAATACAAACAGCCTTTTACTAAAAAACCAAACACAGTAAAATGTTGTTGATTCACCCATGTCTGTGTCAATATCATAAGACCATATTATGTACAGTATGTATATGATAAAACACTCCATACATTTTTTGCTCAAAGTACAGTACAGTAGACCTATTCAGACCTCAGCAATGCCAACAGGTAAAAAGTCCCTACAATTTAATGAAAGTCAATTGTCAATGTATTTGTGATATTTCTGTAAATTGTTTCCCACTGTATCCCCTACATTTTTACAAAAGTGCATCTAGGTTAGGAAAAATACAGACTCACAGATCAGTATAACTGGCAGAGGCTTTAATTTGAAGAGACATTTCTCTCACTGTGGAGAATCCATCTTTGGGGATTTCTGCAATGCTGTCATTCTTATGTTTTGGTTTAAGACATGTCATATATCCTTTGTTTAATCACAGGATATATGTGCCACAAGACAAGGTTAAAAAACATGCACACACGTACACAAAGATCCTGGGGAGGCTCAAGTCCACCCCCTCTCATCTTAAAAATCCACATAATCCCATCAAATCACATATTCACACCCCCACTATACTCAGGGAAGTGAAGAAACATTTGTTTTCCCTCTAATTCTGGCTTTGTCTTCATTCTCTTTCTCATCCACAGACGCACAGCAAACGCAGCAGATTTGTGAACGTGTGGGCAACAGAGAAACCAGCGTTGATACCCGATCGGCCCAGCGGCAAAAAGGTGACACTTAATCCTGACGTCAGGCTGTTGACCCTTAGCAGTCACCTCACTAATTCAACATCAATAATGAATGAATGCCTGCATACACATATCTTGTGTAACCAAACTTAACTAATAAGTGAGGAGAACCACTCAAGAGCAAACTAGTGGAATTAAGGGCTGAATTTGTACTGTTTTTAACTGTTCAACATCTTCACACTTTATCACAACCAAAAACTTTTGATGACATGTTTATGCATGTACCCAGAGCTTCACTACTGGGGTGATTTAACCCCCATAACCACTAATACCAACCATACTAACCACTTTACAAAATTCAGCTGTATAATTTAGTTTACTTCATTAATTAGTACTTCCACAAAGGCTAAGAACTCACAGAACACAGTTATGTTCTCGTACAGTGACACTGCAGTTTAGACTGGTTTCACTCTGGTTCACCCTTGAACCTTTTTATGAGTGTGTATTCCAGGTGACTGATTCTGGCCTGTGTTCTGATGACTAATTGATTGGTGTTAATCTGCAGCTAAATGAAATATTCAGTTGATTCAGGGAAAGGCAGACAGGTCTTGATGGGTCATGTGACCCAGAGGTCATGTGATAGGGCTGCGTGAGAGAACTCATTAGCTGGCCTGATGAGCAGCGGGATGCTGGCTCGTTAACCTGCGCCGGATTGGTTTCACTCCCAAACCGACCTGGTCACAATTCAAACAATAAGCTTTTTCTTGTTTAGCTGGACAGGTTTGTTAGCTAAGTACATATACCGCCTCCAGTGTGCACATGCAGTTACAGTCAAAGTCTGAAGCTCCTAAAAACAAATTATGTTTTTTTGTCTCCTCGGTTCAATTTTATTATTACATGGCCACCGTCCATACCGTGACACTAAAGTGTGCGCTTGCACCCACACGCCCTCCCCCCCATTTCATCAGCGGAAATGGCCCCGTGCTCTGCAGCACGCGCAAAAGTGCACTCCAGTCTTTCAAAACACCTTCACTTTGCTCTCAGCGGCGAAGCCTTTGAACTGCTCCTTTCAAAAACGCTGCCCTTGTAGCCATGAATAATATTTGCCAGGTGTTAGAGAGAGAGCAGGCGAACGAGTGAGCGAGAGACAGAGAGAGAGATGGAGAGGGAGCCACAGAGGGACGGGAAAGGAAGAGTTTTCGAAGGTTCTGGTGCTTGAGGTGGAGAGAGCAAGAGGCCTACTTATTAGTCGCTGCTTATTGGTTGCTTGACACACACACACATGCACATACACACATAAATGTACACACACTATTGCACAATCACAGATACACACTAACAAGATGGAAGATGAAAGGCTTGGTTTTGCCCTATACCTTTAATTTAGAGTTAAAGAAAGGGAGGTTGTGAAGCAGATGTATAAATGTAGAGGAAGCCAGACGTGCCTTTCTGCACATGTATTATTATCTCCACAGTTACTGCATTACTCTATTAACTTTATGCTCCATGATAATCATGAATGTCAAAGTTACAATTCTGATTGCTTGTAAACTTTTGGTTGTTGCAGTTTTAGCGGTCTTGTCACTGAAAAGCTGAATTGAATATATATTATTTCTAGTCTTAGTTTTGAAGTGTATCTTTAATAATCTCAGTATTGAATTTTCAGGACATTTTTATTTACTTTTGTACAATAATTTTTTTTTTAATGTTTGGTCGTCACTCTTGTGCCCCGATACAAAACCAGTTGAGGACCACTAGACCACGCTAGGTAAATAAAACAAGGTCAATACTTGAAACTTGTTCATGTTGCTTTTAAATCACACAAGACTATAATGCTACCACTAGATCATTCAAGAAATTAAAATAAATGAAATTAGAAACAACATTCACTGGCAGCATTTGAGATGATGAACAACAGAAAACAAAGTGCAAATTATGACAGAAACAAAAAAAGAAAATAAGGCAAGACAAAGCAGGAGCGACTATGACTACAGCTCTCTGTAGCTCCAGCCCATCTATGCTGTGCCACAACTTTATCACCCCCCCACTTTCACCAGGCTATTGTGCAGCTGGGCCACATTGAAACCCACCTCTCCTCTCATGCTAGCTCAAGGTGGCTCTCATGAGCTAAACACTAATTGAGAGCTCCGACAGTTTGAATGTAAATTCTGAGAGCGAGGTTTGAATAGCGTCTGTCCTTGGGTTCAGCTTCGCGAAGAGCGAGCGGAAGGCTGTGGAAGGCTGCGTCTGTACGTGTCCTCAGGTTGACGGTTTCAACCCACACACTCTCTCAGACATGTGGCCTTGACTAAGCTTCCATTATACGGTGGCATGACCCTGTAATGAGTTCGGTGCCCTGGCCTTGAGTGGAATATGCACCGTTGCACCATTGTGCTCTGGAACATAGTCTCCACCGGGCTGAGAATGCCAGGCCTTCATTGGCCTTCCTTCCACTGTACCACAGATCCCTCCAGAGTCCAAAGCGAGTATCGATACTTTCTGCTACAAATATAGTTCTATTAAAGTACAAGACATGCGCTTGGACAGGTGAGAAGGTGGACAGAGGTCATTTGAGGGCAGTTGACAGAACACCTCGTGCCATCCTATCACAGACCCCTGTGTGTATCGATGTATAGACGATTGTGTGAAAAATACATGAACATCTACTTCTCCTTCCAATCTTGAGTCCAAAGGGCAAACCTGCTTGTGCTAAATATACAATCGCATACACAAAGCCCAAAGCCTGCTCTATGTACGCACAGTGATGTGGTTTTTCTGCAGGTCAGCGCTAGAGTGATAAATGCTGGGCGAACACATCTCGCAGCCATTGTTACCTACACAATAAGACGCTACGCTGAGCCCTGCCATAGAGAAGCTTGAGGTAATTTAATCCATTGTGAATACCGATAATGACAATGTTTATTTCAGATGGAGACATCAGTATTGACTGTAACACAGTACAAAATTGCCATGCACCACAGGCCACACCAAATAGAGCTGCCATCCAGCTACGCAGAAGAGCAAAGTGTGTGTGTTTGTGTGTGCATGCCAACGAGTGCACGTCAACCACCACCTATGTTACCTTTTCCAATAGCAACAGTAGCTAAATTTTGCTGTCTATTAGTATATTTTTATAGGTAATAACCAGATAGAGCTTAAAGCACGAACATTTACGAAACTGAATGATACAACATCTGAGGATATAACATCTCAACTGAGGCTTTGAGCATAACTGATGTTTAAGAGAGAAAAGCTTCACAATACTGCCTAAGTACACAACAGTCTGCATTAAAGATATTACTACAGACACAGAAAGAATGTTGAACATAATATGGAAAAAGAGTCAAACGAATAAAAGAGGTCATTTTGGCCCTGGATAAAACAGGGACCTTAATTTTATGGCATTGAAGACGGAGCCTGTAAATCACCCTGTCAGAGGCAGATGACTGAGGTGAGCACTTGATCCTATGCAGCAAATGCCACACACACACACACACACAAAACCAAAATATAACCCATACCATAAATGGAACTATGAACAACTATGAACTATGAGGGCTTTGAATGAGTCCTCAGCAACCTTGATTTAAGACGGGAACACAATGTGACAAAATTCATGTTAGAGGACATATTATTATTTTTCCCCTTCTAACACTTAGAAACAATTGCCCCCACCCCCCCATTTCACCATCCCATTACCCACAACCCCCTCCTCACTCCTCTGAGAGATGTACCTGAATAGGAAGAGCATGTTCTTTAGATTTGCATCTGCTGTTCGGCTCTCGCTGCATCACAGATTCTGAAAGCTCTCTGAATGGAAGCTCTTCACCGAGCCGCACACCTTGTTCTGCAAGGCTAATTAAGGTCTAACAATTAGCCATGCAGGAATCGGCACCGTTGTTTCCTCTGTGACATTTGTAACTGATAAAGACAGAGAGAAAGGCCGTGTCACACCGATGGGGATGAACAAATCGGTCTCATTTGAAAGGCGACAAACGAAATCTTACTTCGCTCGCTGTTCTTTAGACGTAGCTGAACTTTGGCTGTTAGCTCTTGGCTCTCATGGTGGCACCTAATAAGCATAAAATCAGATAAGACAGGGAGCATGAGGAAACAAGCGAGGCCGTTGAGCCAGAACACAACAGGACAGATGTCTTACTCAGCTGGTTCAAAGGGAAGCTAAGAACACTATGCTGCTAATGTGATTCAGCTAGAATGCATTCAGGTTAAAGGTTACAGTAAGGCGGCTAGGCAGCAGCTAAACAGATGACAACTGTGAAACTAACCATGACAGATGGAAATTAAAGTGACTGGCTGAACTCACACAGAATCCATGTCAAGAGTCGTTTCCTCTGCTCATATAAACATTTATCTGAACCTACAACAGCAGTGGATAAAAACTGACATATCTTGGAAAACACTACATTTGTTTTATCTACTCTTGTAAAGCAAATCATTTTATGCACAAAATTGTATGCATTTTTAATTATGATTTATGACCATGATTAAATGAATCGTTAAACAAGCTTGTGATTTTGATATGCTTAAATAATAGTTAAGCATTAAATGTTTTTTAGATTTTGTGGACAAACAATCCTTAAAGAAGTTTATGTTTGAAATCGTGCTTTAAGACATTTTAGGCTTTATAGGACTTAAATAAAATTAAATAATGATTAAAGATTTTTTTAAACCTATTTGATATTGTTATAAACTATAGAGATTAATGTGGATTTAAAGTGACTGTGCTTACTCAATCAAATTTGGAGTTAAAGCAATATGTTACTCTTAAAACATCCATTGTGCTCCATTGTAATCTTACTGATTGTTTCCTTGTCAAATCCCAGCAACACAAACACTTGATGAGAAACAAATTCAATACACATCAGCCTTTCAGGTCTATTAGTCAAGTTTGTGGGGCTGATCAGAAAGCCATCAGTCATGGCATGAAAACTTCACAACAAGGTCAAACAAATCAAAGATTATACTTGGGCTTGTACGATGTCTACTAACTCTTCACATTATATAATATAAGCAATTAAAAAAAGTTAGAGTCATCCACCAATACAAACACAAAAAACACAACCATATTCACAAACTAATTAATTTAAATAGTTAATACATATTTAAAAACTAAAAAAGACAAACCCTGCACAATTTAAAAAAGTCAAAGAGACTACACCACAGTGAAAACTTACACACCACTATGTATTTAATACAATTTCAAACTGTGAATAACTATAATGTTTCAGTATTGAATTAGACTTCACTATAATATATTCAGAACTACAGAGAGTGAAAGAGTAAAAACTGCTTCATGTTTTATAGTCCCTCACTAAACAAGAAGTTTTTGCTTCGTGTTTTCTTGTGTTCACATTCATCATATTATTGCAAACTGCTTCTAACAATGATTACATTTGTTTCAATATGAATTATTACATTTGTTAAGCAACGTGAAGTATGAGGAAGATTATTTTTGGAAAGTAATAGATTGTAGGGATTTAGACAGACCAGGAAATTATTAAAGAGAGAAAGAGAGAGAAAGAGTTCCTCTGCAAGGGTTAAGCTCTAGTCTCAAGCTTTTATGCTATCATCCTTAGTTAAATTGAAGAAGAAATTAGCAGAGGAATTAGCAGAGCAATTACCACTTTAAATTGGACTAATTCCTCTGGTCTTGTCACAGCTGTATTCCAAAATATGTGTTTTTTTTCCTTCCCCATCTCGCACACTGTTATTAATTTTTCTAATTTGAATCTTTGCCTTTTCACCAACTGACACCTGGGGCTGCTGATGGGGCGTCTCTGTCAGACCTTTTTCAAATTTGCACCCCTCCTCATTCCCTCTTTCACCCCCTCTCCCTGCACGAACATACTGTACGTACCACATTCAGCCCATTACACCATTTCACCCTTCTATCTTTATCTTTCTTTTCCCGCATGCGATTCATCTTGTCTAGCTGCTTCCTAATAACCGCCTCTATCTGCATAAATCATGTGTTTTATGTGCGCTGGAAAAATATAAAAAATATAAGTAGATAAATATAAATGTTATCTATTTATTGCTGTTCATTTAACTCTTCAGAATTTCAAGAGCTCCTCACACACCCAAACTGTGATTAACCTCACGCATGCTTATTGACTGGCTGTCTATTGCCCTGCTCCCAGGTGCTGCTTCTAATACACTGAGTCCTGAGACCAGGTTTATAGGATTAGATCTGACAGCTTATTCTGTTTGCTTACTGAGCTACTGAGCAATTGGATACATTCACCTTTGCCTCTTGTTGTTTCTCTGAATGTAACAGAAACAATCAATTTCATTTAAAGGGCATCTTAGCCAAAGCATGGAGCGGACAAGACATCTGTCACCCCTGCTACTGTGACAAAAACCGGTAGACAGTGATGTTTGATGTATCGAAGGCAAGATCACTGATTCCCCCACACAGGATTTAGAGTCGTAATTACCTTTTGATTGGAATAACATCCAGTCAATAGCCAATAATAGACCTTGCTCATCAATATCTCCACAAGGGTTAACTGTACTGTGCTCAGAGATAGCATGAGACTTAATTAACCCGATTCATCTATCCTTTGTTTGCTTTCATGCTTTAAGGAGGTATCAGATTGAACAGTTTAAAGCTCTAGAAAGAATTGGACAATGTTGTTTGGTGTGAGCGAACATTTATTAATATTGTGGGATAAAACGCCTCATGCATCCACTGCTTGGCTGCCTCAGTTTCAGGCAAAATTAGTTTAGAGTCTTTGTGCAAAATCCAGGATGATCCTGATAACAATAAACACACATTAACAAAAAAACACAAATTGATTTATGATGTACAGATATTTAACTGTAAACGATCATTACAAATTTTGTATTAGGTGAAAAATTAGCATTGCTTAAACTGGTCACCATTTAAAAATTGTTAAAAATTATTTTAATTGTACTATTTGAGAAATATAAAGGCTAACCTGACCTGCTGAATGGGTATTCAGCATCAATTTGTATTGCGTACCTACATTACAAAATAGAGTAAATGATTTACAGTCAGAAGTGAATGCAAATGTAATAATAGTGAGTAAATCTGCTAATGTGAATCTCAGCTACACTCAGACTAACAAGGTCCCAACAACTATTGCTAAATGACAATACACTAGACAATAAATACCCTTGCAAGGTTGTTGCATTAGTACAAATCTCCTCTACAGCCCAAGGAGATCATTTATTTGTCAACAATTTCATTTTCAAACCATGAGAGATGTGACATTGGGTTATAAATCCTGATGTTTTTTGGCTTGGCCATTTGTGAAAGCATTTTCTGAAAAACATTCTGTTATATAAATCAACAAAAGAAAAACATTTAGTATATCAATTCCACAGTCTGAATGTGACTGATGCACCTAACCTAGACAAAATATATTTCTCTGGGTTTATCCTAAAGATTTCACAAGACATCCAAACACATTCAACCTCCCCGTTTGCTGTCAGGATGAAAAAGTGCTAATACAATTTAGCAATAAAATGGCTGAATAGCAGCTTAGGTGTGGTCGGCATATTAATCAGAGCTAATCGCTTTCTTTTTTCTATCCAAGAGAGTGAAAGTGTTATTCGAACAGAACTAACTTATTATCAATAATCATTACTTAACACCAGAGGTCGATTCACTTGGCAGGGAAAAAAAGGTCATATTGTCAAGAAAATTGGAAAAATGCAGCTTTAGACCAATACACACTTCTTAATACTTATAAAGCTATGGGCTCAGTTATATTTAATTAATAGCCTCCATTGTAAAATCATCACTGCAATAATGATGCTTAGCTGACATTCCAATTCATAGATAGCTCTTCCATTAAGCTGGGCCTAGACTGATCAGCTCAGTGAACCAGAAAAGGCATTTGGAGTTTGTAAAAGTGCCAATTAATTTCACTGTCTGAACAAAAAAAGGTCGCAAGGGCTATGAGAGTACTATTACGTGATTGACTTAATATGATTTTAATTAACCAATCTACTTCATGTTCAATTTCCTAATTCCAAAGTACTTACATTAAGATAAACATTGCTTGAAAACTGCATTCAAATATTTTTAAATTATACCTGAACCAATGCCATTTAAGCATACCCATGACATTTAATTATAATGTAAAGGTCACTGTTTTTGGTGTTATTGTGGTTATTATGTAAATTAATGATTAGCAGGGACACCAAACAGAAAAGTAATTAGTCTACAAAATTTCAGGGTAAGCGCAAAGTTTTAAGGTTAAGGACAGACACTTCCAATTAAAATTCATAAACTGTAAATAACTTTAAGTAACATTTAAATTTAAGTAAAATATTTGACATTGCAGATTGAAAGGGAGAGAATTTGTGGAATTTGTTTAATGAAAGTCTTGTAAAGACCTGCAGAGCCTTGTACTGTGCTAACCCCTCAGTAATAATGGTAAACAGATGGGAGACTCTCCTACCTTCTCACATATAGTAAAAAATCTGATAAGGTTAAACGTATATACCAGCAGTCAATTTCCATATAGGGATATACGTTTTCTTTTACACCATTAATATCTGGATGTTTTACTATTATGTGTTTTTGCACAGCTTATGTAATCTGCTAAGAATCTTGAGCGTAATTGCTGCTGATGTTGTGTGTCCATTAGTTCTTCCCCTCTCTATATACATGCATATTCTTTTTTTTTCCTAGTCAATACTATAAAAACAAATCATTAATCCTATAACTGGCTAGAGGACATTGGGTTTGACCATTTCTCATTTTTAAGATATGAATGCTTTGCTTTCTCCACTTTGGCACAAAAATACATGCCAGAGATATTTTATGCCAGAGATTTAATTGGCCAAACAGTAGCTCAATTACAATAACCTTTACTGAAAAAGTCAAGCAATACTAACATAAAAAATGAGAAAGGAAAATAATGAAAAAGTAAAAAAATCCATCAAAGTGACTGAAGAGTGCCAAATTATTTTGATTTCAGCCTCAGAAAGCCCCTTCAATTGGTCAAATTATGTGTATTTGTTAGTGTGTGCATTGCACCAGAGTCCTTGTGTTAGTTGAGTAGAGTGTGTGTGTGTGTGTGTGTGTGTGTATGTGATGGTGCGGAAGAGTGAACTTGCTGCCAAATGGAGGATGAGAGGGGCGTGAAACACTGTGCTGTCCCTTTAACCTCTGACCCCAGTTGAGACAGGTTTGAAGTATAGGAAATAGGAATAACCTATGACATTCACAAACACACCAACGAATGGATACACTGCGACAAACACGGCTACACTGAGACACACACACAGATTTCATACATAAAATATACAAGGAAAGCTAAAGCTAGAGAACAGTGCGCTAAGCTTTGAAATTGTGATGTAATCATCTTCAGAGCAAAATCCTCTGTACCTCAGGAAGCAAATCAATTACAGAGAAACATCTCATATAGCTCACATGTACTCACAGCTATGATCAAACAGACTATCACACAACAAAAGAAAATAAAGGATGGATTACTTTTCCCCGGCTTTTCCTAATTCCCTGTCAGCTTTCACTAAAGGTCCTGCAATGCTAATCTCTCACACTACAGAAAGAAAATGTCAGTTCTGGATCCTCTTTATCTGGAATTACACAGATATACTGGAAAAACTTCCCATCAGATAACAGACCATCCCCTCCATAGGGAAGAAGTCACAGCCGCCTGCTTCTATATCTATGAGGAAGATAGCGCCTCGACTGGACTACTGGCAATCAAAATGGTCCCTGACTCATTACAGCATATTACAGAATCCTTTCTTTCCATAACCTCACTCTCTCCTGCTCTGCCCGCCTTTGACTAATTCCAATTCCGTCTTTTGTCAGAGAACAGACTCCTGTCAGATAGCATAAACTTGTGGACATATCATCAGATGTCTGCTGTGATTCGGGACAGTGTCATTCAGTTTCTCAGCATTATAGTAAGATACGAAAAATGATGATGCAACCAACTTGTACAGACAGATGCAACCAAACAGAGCGTTTGGGTTTTGAGGGTTTAGTTTATTCAGCCGGTTCTTTCTTTATCTTTGTCACATCTTAATTTATAACCGAGTCGTCATTATCACGTCTGTCAGCCTTGTTTAACCTCTCCTGATCTCCTATGATTCCCTGCTGGCTGACAGACATGATTGCTTGCCTTCTGTCCGCCTGCTGATAGGAGCAGAGTGATTAGCCCGCCTTCCACAGCTAGACAATGATGCATTGGAGTCAGCAGTCTGGACTACATATTAATGAGAGGGGTTGTGGGACTTTGATAAGGCTGGGCAATGATACACTTTGGGAAATTTGAGGATAGTGGTGGAGGGATGGGAGGTGCAGGGAATGCAGTTGGGAGGAAAAGAGCAGAACGGGCATAATGTTTTCAACAGCATTGTACAATTAGCCAATCAGTGCTGTAAACGGTAACCTACTACAAAACCAATATATGAAACTGCAAAACACTCAAAAGAAATCTTAAAAATATCAAGTAAGGGTACTTCAGTGGAGTCTTGTAGAATAAGCATTAAGCCAAGCCTATTTTAACCAACAATCTCTAAAGCGTTCCATAACCAAATAAACTTTATACACTGCGTAGCACTTCCCAACAGTGAGGCATTCAAGTGAGCATTCTCGACATACAGAAAGGTTCTTGCTCTTAAAAAGCTGTATTAAGTGTGAGAGTAAAATAACAATAACAGAGTGATAATGTTTTCTGGCCATCCAGGTCTATCTCCCTTCTATCCTTTCAAAGCAACTAATGGCTACTTGATCCTAAATGCTCTGTTTGTATAACTCTGTCTCTGAATATGTGTGTTGTGGAAGATGGATGTAGGGAGGAAGAGAAAGAGGAGGAGAGAATAGAAGATAGAACGAGAGAGAGATACTCTCCAAACGATTTTGTCAAATGTCGCAGCGCACAGCTGAGAGAGAGAGTTCAACAGAGGGGGTCACTGAATTTCTGTGTATGGGAAATAATTGAATGGGTGTATGGAAAAAAAAAGTTAATATCCCTTATTTTTAAAAACACTTGAAACTTCTTAATCATGTAAGTATCTTGATGACCTTAATTCTTGTAACCTAAAATCTATTTGACGCCTATGTGCAAACCGCAAATGCATCTTATCTTTTATAAGTGCTACATTAAATTAATTTGAATTATAAAATTTGACACTTCAAAAACTGAAACGGTCTGCAGACCTGAAACTGCAGACATATAACTGAAATATATGCTGGCAAATTATCCATCTCATGTAACTCAAAACTAATAAACTGCACACAGTTTAAAAACTGGCAATTTGTACAGCCTGTTTGTTGTAGCAACTTGTGTCGTGTCGTTGTATTTTGATATGGTTAAGGAGGGGACAAGGGATTGGAGGACACCCCACCCATACACACACACACAGGCCTAACAAGCCCCTTCATCCCTCCGCCCACCCATCAGCAGGGCTGCATGCCAATAATTTCTCCTTACATTTGAGTGGGCTCCAGTTAAACTCAGGCACTAATGGGTTTTTTTTCCCAGATAAGAAATTACCAGTGCGGGTCGCTCCTTTGTCTCTCCCTGGGAGCTCAACCGCCGTCGCCACGGAGAAAGGCCTCGGTTACCAGAGAAACGGAGAGTGTGCTACCCGGGTCTCCATGGTAAAGAATAGAACATTTTGTCACAGACCTCTTTTCAGACTCTGAACAGGCCTTAACAGTTTGGCCACAATAAGGACAAAATGTAGCCTATACCATTATTTGTTATAGGATAACTGCCATGTGGTTGGACTATTCATGGTCCCTGAACAACAACAGATTGTAAACTGGGACCAAATCTATACAGCCTCAGGGTGTGTGATATTTAACTAGATTAGAAAATAACAACAAATCAATTTGCCACAAATAGCAAACAAAAAAAAACACCCTACCTCTCATTCTTAAAAACAAATTAAAAGCTTATCTAATTTAATTCAAACTTAGGAATATGATAGGGCTATTTAAAAAATGAACAATGAATAAATTAAGCATGAATTTAAAATATATCAAGTAACATTTTACTGTGTGATTTCTAAAAACAGCTCAGATGGGTTTAGTGTTCCGTCTCAGTTTCCGTCCGCAGT
The DNA here is from genome assembly GCA_036877545.1 of Yasuhikotakia modesta. Taxonomy (NCBI): domain Eukaryota; kingdom Metazoa; phylum Chordata; class Actinopteri; order Cypriniformes; family Botiidae; genus Yasuhikotakia; species Yasuhikotakia modesta. The sequence goes on along the minus strand of JBAJNP010001297.1, from coordinate 47,357 downwards.
AATACACACACGCACTCACTTTCTATTTCTCACTTGAGACGAGATGAGAGGTGAATGAATGGAGGTGGAGAGGGAAAGGGGAAATCGGTGAGAGGCAGCTATTCTCCGGGAGAGAAAACACGGGCGCCGGTAGCCTCCATTTCACTTCAATCACGGCGAGGGAAACAGGGAAATTACAGCGCGCACAAAGACACTAGCGCCGTAATTTCGGGATAGACAAACCCTGCAATAAAATTACCCAAATTACCGGCGTGTAGTGAAAGTGCTGCTCACGGCTGATCCTCGGTGTCAGCGGCAGCCGCTCCATCACGAGCACGAGCCCTGATCCAGCTTATCCGCGCGCGCGCGCCATCATTCTCATCCACAGTGTGACTTCAGACAGGTGTTCACGAGAGACTGATGCGCTCTTCATTCCTGTGAGATGTTTAAATGATTAGACCAATTCAAAGAAATTACAGGGTATGATTTAATAGATAAAAGAGAGCAATATATTAATATATTAAAAATACCAATAAAAAATTATTAACTGCAATATGTTAGGGAACAAGTGTTGATCTGATTTAGAAATATTTGTGAATGAAATAAACAACTTATTAAGATGAATAATGTTCAAGAATTGGGATTCAAAATAGTTTCATTTTGAACTAATTTTTTGGAACCACTGGACTAAAATAATGAAACAAAAACAGCAACAGCTAGAGTTAAGAAATGAATAAGAAAAAATGTTTTAGCAAACTTAATTATTAATTTTTATAAATCACATTTTTAATCATGTTCAAATATATATTTCCTTAAAATGTCTAAAATCTTAAACGGTATAAAAAATATCCCACAAAAAATGCTATTAAAAATGTTAGCAACTAAATTAGAAAGTTTTTAGGTACTAAATTTTATTTCTATTAATTATTAGCCAGTTAAATAAAAAAAATTCACAATGTCTTGCAAAGCAAAAGGCTCAATTTTTCTCTTTTTGTTTAAAACTGATAATATTCATGTAAATAATTTATGTGCCACGTTGTTTGTTTAGCCCATAATCTTCTCTCGTTGCTACATGTATATGTAGATATAGATCGCGTGGAAACAAAAGATTTTCTGCCGTTGTGTTATTGGTAAGATGGCACCGCAGCTGGCGTGGGAATTCAAGCCTCAGGTCACGATTACTGTATAGATTACAGCTCTAACCTAAAAACATCAGCCAAACTCAGACGTGCTTCTTAAAGCTGAAAACACAAGAGTCTTATTTCTTTTAACAATTAAAAGTTTGGTTTAAAAAAACAAACTTTTTTTCTCCTCCAAAACTTAAAGAATGAGATTCTAAAAATAAAAGTTAAAATTCTTTTGAGTCAGTCTTTGAGAAGAAAACAACAGAATTTCTTTATTACTTATTAATATAAAGATAAGGGTGGAACTCCAAACTAATGCATTTGTTTTTAGATAATCACTTTACATATTTTACTGCTGTCACTGCATTGCTATAATTTTCTTCCATTTTTCAAACAGTGCAAAAAAGGTTAATATGTTCTAGAACAAACAGACATTGTGAATAAATAGAAAAAACTGTTAATGAACTCTTCCTTTAGCTGAACCTGTTTCTTTCATTCAAATAGCCCTTGGTACTGTAGGAAAGATGAGGTATTATGAAATGTGGTTTATAAAACCGCTTTTATCTTTTATTTGCTAAGTCTTATTAAATGGATACAAAAATAGATGATATTTAATGTTCTAATTGGGCAAATAACAATATGATTCAAGAAGGTGATTCCCCTTTTCATTAATATGATTACAGGACAAAATCACTTTTAAGCCCAACATTGTTCATTTTCAGGAATCTCACCAATTTTTCACACTCAAGCTTGATGTACCACAACTCTAAAACAATTACAGACAAGATGAATACTTGCTGAGCTTTTCTTCATCACAGCTCCCACCATAACACAAAGAACCTCCACATGACACCAGAACAACAGAGCACTTTTGATAAATCCTGTCTCTAGACTTCCTGTTACATCCGGAAACATTCCAGCTGCCCACAACTTTAGTGTACGCTGGTTTCGCTGGCAGACCACACAAAAGCGAAAGCCACAAAACTGATTTTACTGCCTCCATCATCTCCTCAGCATCTAATCCTGCTGTTCTACAAAGTATCTGCTGTAGACAGCCCACCTTAGTCACTCAACAGCTTTTTTCACATCACAACACTTACTCAAACATCAACATTCAATTACAGCACCCATTGGACTGACCGCATCATTTGATCTACTATTTACTGTGTACGCTTTGAGAGTTATCTGATGGACCAAGCTCTGCATAAACAAACCCGTGAGCACACAGCATGTGTTAAAGACCATCAGCTGTAACACGGCAAGGTATTTCTAGCAGTAACATCTTGCCCATTATTTGATCATGGAGAGAAAACTTCTACACTGCGTTCACAGTAACAATTTATGGTACAGTTAGTGTGTTGTGTGGTGTTAGCTGGGTGTGACAAACAGGGTGAGTAATTGGATTGTGTGTGTGCGTGTCGCGCTCATGCTCAAGGCCTCGCTGGCTGCAGACTGGATGCATTTGTTGGAGAAGATACCAAGGAGCTTCTCTAAGAGAGCTAATCACCAGAAAGGGGAGAGACCATGACACACACTGTGATTGACACACAATGGCCGAGGATTCTCTCGCTCAGCTCCACTCATCTCCTCTAGCTCTTTCTAAAGAAAAGAGAGAATGAAGAGACAGGAGAAGGGGGGAGTGGGATGGATGGGGGGCTGTAGGGAGGGGAAGGAAGCAGAGAGGAAGAGAGAGAGGGGTGAAATCAGTCCATCAAACCTGTAACTTAACCGGGGTAAAAAAGCAATGCAGTGGGTGTAGGTAAACACAGACTCATTTACAGGCACGTGTACACACACAAACACACACACACACACACACACACACACACAGTCATAAACACTACAAAGGCCGAGAAGGGATTATTTCCCCTCAGCTGTTTAAACAGACCCTTTGCAACAGCCTTTTGATAGCTTTCTGCTCTGATGCTGGTCGGTAGGTAATGTCCACAGTTTGACACATGCTGCCCAACACAAAAACCACATAGCAAAACAAAGAGTCTCACATTAACAGTTTAGCAAAATTCATCATCATTCCAACAATGTTCAACCGTGCATTGTGATTGGCTACTTCTAATTGCCTTTGGATAAATGATATACAGCCGCCGTTACACTGCAGCGTACATCATGCAAAAAGAAACTTGATGTATTTGCATGCAGCCGGCAGAAGCTCAGTCAACATCCGCCTGTCAAGTCTAATTTCTCACAACATCTAAACTATAACCGTTTTAAACTGCGTTAAAAGCATTTTGACCAAACACTTCCAGCAAATAGGCAGGACACCTCTCATCTGAGAGCAGTTTAGCCCATCTGCAACTCTATCATTTCAACATCTGCCGTACGTGTGTTTGCATCAGACGGATCACAGACACATGGCAAATGATTGGATAATGATATAGGCAGGGGAAAGCGCCTCTAGATCTCTCTCATCTTCATTGTGTTGTATAGGAGAGAGGGAGGTAAGAGTCAATCTGATGAAGATTATAGAGGACTTGAACAGGTGCCTGTTGTCGTGCCCTATTTCAGTAATGTACTCTAATGTAGGTTCCAAAGTGACTAGGCTGAAAGGTGTCTCACCCTCTGTGATCTAAATTATTGAGAGCATTGATGAAGGCAAGAGAGCCGCTGTGCACCAAAACCCACAGACATTTAGACTTGCTCATACCAACCTGACCATCACAAAAATGTAAAAGCGTCTGCTTACATTGCAACACTTGTGTGCATAAGAAACATGCCATATTAATCTCACGCCTCAACACACAAACAAAGTTTCAGAGATTTGTGTCTCAATTTGTGCTCAGGTCTGCTCAGGTATGAGGGTACTGCTCAGAATCTGCTCTTCACATCAGTGTTTATTTATTTAATATAAGTTTGTTTGATCAACAGGTTGCAGGACAATAGCCCTGTGATCTATTCATGAATATTGGTGCAAAACAAACACACATATTATCCACAGTGCTGTCACTTACACTATATTTAAGGTATATAGGAGGAACTGGGGCTAGTTGTCACACAGGGTTCACTGCCACAAGTGTAGTATTTCCATAAGTTAAGTTTTAAGTTGTTTGTCAAAATGGCCACGTGTGTTTTCTTTAACCGTGCATTATAATCGCACTGTTAAATTAATTAACTGCAAAAATGTTACAATTTTGCGATTCATAACTTTGTTATTGTCATTTGTATAAAAAAATAAACTGGCAGGTTTCCAGTGTGACAACATGCCCACTATATAACGCATGATATCTGAATCGGTCAGTGACGCTCTTAGCGTCAAGCTCTGCTCATGTGTTTGTTTCCCAAACACACCTGAGGAACACAAGCTGCAGACACATCAACATACGGACACAAAGCACATCAGCGTATGAAAAATAAAGCGCTTTACCTCCTGTGAACGAGGATGACCTCTGGGTCCAACGGGGTTTTGTTTATTTAGGGCTTTGAGTTGTGGGGTGGCAGAGCTCCCCCTATTGATATGCGCTAAGAACACCAGCATAATTGCAATTTGCTAATATTACTTTGGACGTAAAACACTTTTAATATAAACATGGTCGCTAGATTTAGGGGGGCAACGGTCTACGATAACCCGATGATGTCAGCCCTAGATATTACCCAGAATTCCATGTTCATGTTTTGCAGAAAGCAGGGGAACATTGATGTCACCACTTTTAACCAACAGGAAATCCATTTATAGAAACTTATTCTGGAGTAAATACAGATGTCAATCTATTTTTCTTTAAGATACCCGGGGGTCTCTCTCTCGCTCTCCTTCTTTCTGCCTGTCCTCTCCTTTTTCTCCGTGAGCTAATTAACCTGCTTGCTCTGCAGTAATGAGTTCTCTCTGGTGGCAGGCGGACTCTGAAAGGGGAGGCGCAGGCTAGCGATCCTCTCTGGCCGTATCATCAGGACATTGTCAGACCAAACAATGGCCTTATCTGCCTGCTTTTCGCCACCCTCCATCCTCCCCCCGTCCACCCTCCCGATTAACAGGGAGGAACTGGGGAGATGGAGAAAAGGGCATGTCCTTGCCCAGGCCCAATAAATGTCAGGGAAATGGCCATGGGAGCAGCCATACCATATATACATTAGAATCTGGAATAAAGAAAACAGGTCAGAATTAAAGTGTGCCCAGCGTGAGGTAAAACATGTCTTTAGATATACTTTAATATACTGTCAAAATGAAGTAGGTTAGGGCCGTGACAGTTGATTATAGCAATCCTGGGATGACATTATTCAGTCATATTATCACACACAATAATAATATTAAGCACAATTTTTAGAAATAAAACAAACACATGCAATAGTGCACAACACCCGTGGCTCGAATGTACAAATGTAAACCATGGTGAGTCATTCTTGAAATTCCACATACATTTTTAGTTTAAATTACTTTTTTAAATCAAATATTTCAAATAAGAGCTTTGAGGCACCAAGTGTCCAGAGGCCTCTCAGTCTTTTTTCCTCCTGCATTTCTTAGTGTGCTGAGAATGGAATAATGAGAGGGTGGGAGGTCTAGAGATCTCAGACTCACCTCATTTCCTGCATCCATTGCATGAGTGGCCACTTAGCAGTGTACAAGGGAACCAAGTTTGGAGGGAGAGAGGAATGGAGTAAGATAGAGATTCCATGAGAAACAGACAGAACATAAGTGCAGGGAAGGGGTGGGAGCAAAGATGAACACAAGAAGATAAATAAAAGAGGACAAGAGGATTGGTTTTGAAATACTTTATTCCAATCTTAAAATGAAGCACAGTTTAGATGGACTTTTGTGGAGGAAAATTGCAGTTAGGGTTGAGTTACCAAGGTTGGTGACTTTTGATTGGTTAAATTTAATGCTTTATCTGCTGGGAAATAAATGTGTCTTTCTGTGTGCAGTGGGGCCACTCATAGAATTACAACAAAACAAAGATGCCTCTGTTGGGGCCTCCTGCTTCCAGAAAACCTCTTGAGTGGCTGGAGGTCCGCAAGAAACCAGCAAGACTCATTAATTTACCCATTTACACACACACACACACAAATACATGTCTGCACAAATGCATGTATACACACACACACACACACACATTAAAAAGCACCGCTAATTAATCCAGAGATTACAAAACCAATTACAACCACACTCAATCTAATTAGAAAATATTTACTGCATTTTCCAATTAGGCTTACACACTCATTTAAAAAAGATCACCAGTAACAGCTCACAGAAAATTAAGAAATATACAGTTTGTGTGTATGCGCTTGTGTGTTTCATGTGTATCATTTCCACTTGCCCACCTCAGAAATACTGTCACCTTTCCCCACCCCTCAAATCCACCAATCAAATGAAAGAAAAACTGCACTAAACAACTACCTAAACGGTTGTCACGCCCATATGACATCCTTGAACAGTCAGTCATAAACATCAAGTTGCTTTACTATAGCACTTTACAATCAGTATTTGAGTTATGTCAGCAACCAGTGGTTTCCACGCCAACAGCAGCCCATGCAAGAGATGAGAGAATTGTCAATCCCAGCAGCCTTTGAGTGAAACGCTAAAGAATCTGACACCATGACAGGCACGTCAATATACAGAACAATTCAAGACAAATCCTCTGTTTTTCTATCAAATAAATTCCTGTCATAAAACAATACTCTCTACGTCTCCCTCCGCCCACCGCCGCTGTCTACTCCACCTTTCCTGTTCCCTCTCCTACACACACTCACTTAGGACCACTCTATCTCTCTCTCTTCACCTATTTGCAATTGAGTCTGTCTCTGAGGGATTGCTGTTCAGCGGTTGTCAGGCTAAATTGAAAAGATGATCCACAGAGCCATGGGGTAAACACAGGAGCCTTTTGATCTGAAGAGTCCACAGTTAAATAAATAGAGAAGCGAGCGCTCCGTGCCACACAGCCCCTCCGGGCTTCATTAGTCTCCAATTACAGGTTCATTCATCTGTGAAATGCAGAAATGCAACAGCTGTATAAACCGCTTATGGAGCAGCAATTTGCTTGCTATCCACAACACTGATGTTATCAGGCTCTAATATGGCACAGTATTTATCATTACATAATATTAGCAGGGTTGTCTACAGTAATTCGGATAATTAACTGCAGGTCTAGTCTGAGGACTGTCTGTGTTTCAGGGCTACAGGAGTTTAAGCTGTAGTTTTAGCAGTATGCGCTAGCTTGCATCTACATGACATACAGTATAAATAAACACACGACACATGGCTGCTGAAATACACAGATACAGTACAAACCCAGTTTAAAATGTATTTTGGGGCACTGCTGTTGAGAAGTGCACCTGAACTTAGAAAATAAACAGTTTTTGAATCGTTTGTAAGTTGATAAAGATAGCTGTTTGTCAATAAAGTAAGAATAAGAATGTCACTTTAAAGTAATACAGATATTATTTTACTACCTTTAAAATGTTGACCATATCATACTGATTTCATTTTTATTAAACAGCAAATAACATGTTTAGCTCAAAAAAACCAACATACAAAGTATCACACAATTTCTTAAAAGCATTTATGGTTATGCAGTTTCTAAATGTCATGATGATAAAAAATGGAAAAAAATGCTTTGCTTTTTGTAACGGATATTACAGAAGGACAGCAGGATAAAAAGCAAAATTGAGAACACACAAAAAACTATAGAATAATTACCAATTAAAACAATATTTTCAATATATATTACTTTATATATGTATAACTATTTCCATAACAATATGCTTATGAAACAACTTAATTAAAAAATTAATCAATTTAATACAATGGCAGTGTTTGTTACAATCCTTTCCAATCAAAACAGTAAAATTATTTAACATTCACCCCACGTTCACTGAATTATGACAAAAGCTTACATTCTTTCTTTACAATGGTGAGTGCAAAAAACGATGCTAAAAACTGTATAACAGAAATGATTTTATTATTAACAAACAGATCATCTCTGGACAAGCTGAAAAGCTGCTATAGAAAAGAGAATTGATGAAATAGAGGCAACAGTAAAATGAAAGACTGAAGGCTGCGTGAGATATGAATAAATGTAAAGAAAAGTGAGTGCTTGTGCAAAACAAGGAGGAATATGAAAGCATCTGTGTAGTAGCTATGAGGAAATGTTAAATGTGAAGAAGACAGAAATAAAGGGATGGGGGAGGGACCAGCACACAGCATAACTGGCCTCTTTTTTTACTCCAACAAGCATAAATGGTATTCTGATGATTGTGCTCACACACACACACACACATTGTATCCCTTTGGACTGAGGCACAATGGCTGCGTGAAAGTCATCAGCCCCCCTCCCCCTAAAAGCATCCCTTTACCCCCCCCCCCCCACCACCCCTCCAGAGTCTGTTTCATCATTTTAATTAATTTCTAATCAGGCAACAGTAAACTAATCAAGGTCTGCATGAAAACAGAGGCGTCTGTTGTTTTACTGAGAGTCACCACAGAGTCTGATTCCGAGAGCAATACTGAGCACAGCAGCAACATCAAGCCTGTAGGGTTTTACATTCTGGAAGTGTAAATAAATCTACCAATATTGTTAATACAATTTCTCTAAAATATTAAATAATGCTGTTTATGCAGTATGCATAACAATGCCCTTGTGTAAGGCTGTTTTAAAATATATTGAACAATAGCATAAAGCAGCGCAAAGGTTGTGGGTCCGATTTCCAGAAAACAAAGTGATAAAACACATAGTGATAAAAACAATATATATAGTCTGATTGCACTGTAAGTTGCTTTAAATTGTCAGCAAAATGCATAGATGTAAATAACTACAGATTCATGATTTACGCTTCACTAAACACATCTGTACTCAAATCTGATGCCTCCCTGTCCTCTCCCATATTTGAAAATATTGAACATTGAGACAAACTATCTGCCAAGAAAATGAACAACATGACAAGCAAAGAGGAGCCACTTGCTAACAGCCAACCTGAGGGAGGGGGAGAGTGGATTATACATGGAAATCTCTAATCTCTCTCAGGCCTGTAGGATTATTCTGCTCTCTCTCAGTGTTAGCGGACATATTTACCCATGGTGAGTATATTTAGAGTCTAAATTCCCCTGCTGCCTCTTCTACCCACTGGCTGGCACTGGGAGAAGCAGGGGAAGGACGCCAAGCATGGGATAATAATACAGAGAGGAGAGGGAGAGAGAATTTTCCCTCAAGCAGAAAGCAGAGAGAAAGGATTAGGCCCTCTCATCTCCTGGTGCATCATCCACTCCCTCCACTGATGCCGTTTCATGATATCCAACAGCACAGAGGGATGATCCCATTACACGCCAATAAACAGTCCGACCAATACACAACCACAGCAACCACATTACACAATTGCAGCAAGCCGGACGCCAATATCTCACTACTCTGTGCCAATAAACACTCATGGCCGGCCCATTCTTCAATAAACAAGCCCTGCGGTCAACAATTACAGCACGCTTATGAAGTACAGTAGGTCTTAACAGTAAAGGTTAAGTTATAGCCTTAATATATTACTGTAGGAGTATTCATGTGCCCTACAGAAGAAAGCACATCTCAAAGAACAGTCATGCTCTTCATTTGAATCAAACAGGCTTAATTATTTATAGTTTTCACAATGTTTGTCAGTGAAATTGTTGGTGAAGCCCTTTAACATCTACGTAAACTATGTAATCTACAGAATCATACAGATTGTGCCTCGTTTTCAACATTAAATCAACACATACCGCAGGCATATCACAGGCATCAGTATGCTTGCCAATAATGGTAAATGCTATAAATGAGTAATTTTACTGTGTTTTTTTCTACTTTAGCAGTCTCCATGACTGCATTCAGACACTTCAGGGAAACACACCAACAATCCCATACACAAACAAATGCTATTTTAACAAACAAAAACAGCTATTTAACAAACAAAAAAGCTATTCTCAAAAATAAAGATATATCACTCATGACAAACACGAAGTCAAAACAGCATGCAGGTTTTTTTGAGGGACTGAGGACTTTTTTTGAGGGACACCTAAGCAGATTTAGGTGACTGAAATGTGGACTGAAATGGGGTCCTTAGCACCATACCCTAGCCTAGCCTGCTAGTCTCCTAACAGGTGTAACTTCACCTGTCTCCATGCTAAATACCACAGATGGACCCTTAGGTGTCTGTTGACCTTAGAGATGAACTTGAGAGGCATCACATAACAGTTTTCATTCATATGTCATAGATGAAAGCAAATGACTGATAAGAGTGTCTGACTTTGATGTATGAGCAGAGGAAGGCAGAGTGACTGGAAATGACAGCTTCAGCATTCGTGAGGAGACTAAAGATAATTCATCTGATCAATGTCTTTATTTTCAGTTCGTAATGGACATATTGATACAGGACAGTTTATGCTTTCTGTCTCTGCTTATTCAAAAAAGAAGTTTGCTAATCAAACTAATAAATGATAAATTAGACGAGTGCTGCTTCTAGAGGTGAGAAATGTGTGTCTTAGAGAGAGATGAAGAGGAGAAGGGGGCATACTTGTAACCAGTGTGCGGGGGCAGCAGCTGAACGCCCCTAATCATGCCTCCAGCACAGCAGAGAGGAGGAGGGAGACCGAACGAGAGGCAAATATGGGAGGCTGACCAAGAAAATCCTGTTCTTAAGATTGGCAAGCGTAGAATCGGCATTGGAGTCTAAAAAAATTAAAAATGAGGGGATTTGGGATTTTACCAAAACACTAAACCCAGGAGGAAAAGTGTTTGTTTAATTTCTCTTTATTCTTTTAAGTCATTTCTTTTTGCTCTAACAGGGGCCTGTAGGGCCTCATGTGTGCAACGAGGTTAGAGCATTTGAGATTCAGTTCAGAGGATGTTGCAAAGAGCCACAGAAAACACTCAAACGATTTTACAGTCTGAGGCCAAAGAAAGCCCGGCTCAAAGAACAGTCATGCGTCTATTCAGGTTCAAACAGCCTTAATTATTTTTCATATTCACAGTAACAGCCCCAACAATACCCCTGCACTAAATATATCATTTCCTCAGGCAAAGATTACATGTTACTTCAGCTGAGGTATCGAATTACCTAATAAAGACGTGTGATACAGAAGGAAAAACAGCTACTCATGCGCTTAAATAAGCAACAAATTAATTAAGAGTTTACTAGGCGATGGGGAGAAAATTGGTAATGGCTGAGTCACTCTTGCATGATAACACAACATAATTGCAGATTATTGCATCATATATTTCTTGTTTTGGCACCACACATTTAGACCATTTGAGGTTGTACCATGAGGTTTTGGCAACACTTTAAAAATGCACAGTAAAAATGTTTAAATAAGTGCATTAAAACCAGGCAAGCACATCAAATTAAAATCCAGACAGAAATATATCCAGTATCAAGATTTTAAACTATTTAGGTAATTTTGGAACATTGGTTTGTCAGGTCTGCTCATTAACTCAAAACAAAGTACTGTGTGGACCATTTGTGCTTTTCAAATGAAATTAATTAAATAGCACTTGTGCTTTTCTGTCCATCTCTGCACAAATCTCTTGCATTTTTCAAGCAATAAAACTGTAAATTGGACTAATAAAGTCTATTCATATATTAGATTTGATATTTTCCTCATTTTCTGAGCATTGTGTTCATTTTTATGATTTAGCAGGCATTCAATCCTTACAAAATCTTAATCAGTCATTGTGCCATTTACCCCCATAAAGCTCACGCTGCTCCAGACACTTCAATTAAGGTCATTAATATTAGAATAAATTTTTCAATTAAGTTAAAAGATAATTCATTTCTTATCTACACGCTGCTAAACTTAATCATGAAAATGGAAAAGTATTTAGCACATTTAGTATTTATGCAAAAACCAGCACAATATACACAAAAACAAACTTGATTCAAATTAGGGCAAAAAGTGAAGGTTTAGGATTTAAGGGTACAGCGGATAATTTCTAAGAAAGGGTGACTAGAAAAGCTTCCTGTGCCTGTAAATGTGAAGACACAGTCATCACAGAGGATTACAACACTGGTATTGTTTGGGGTAATTGTTGCATCACCAATAACTGTTTGCTATTTATAATAAAAGCATGAATAAAAATGCAATAAGTGAAGCCTATTGTTATTTCCTCTTTATATCTCCATACAGCCAGGATCATTCAGTTCGAGAATGACAGTATATATCCTGCCAGAATGAATAAACTGGAATTGACACTAATAGCTTTGTAAAAACATGAGTAGTCTGCAAAAATCCGGGCATTTTAGATCAATCCCAGCATGCCCCTGATCCGCCTTTTAAGGTGAAGGCCTGTGAGGTTGACACCACTCTCCTGTGATGCAGCAGGGCCGGGAGATATCGCAGCTTCAAGCCACCTGTCAATCTTCCATCCACCTCCCAGCGGACCCCCCACCCACCCAAGCCAAATTGCAGCTGGGTGTGCGCACGAATGTGCGTGTGAGTCTGTCGGGGGGCTCAAGGGACGGCGCACAAAAGAGCGGAGAGCTGACCAGCGCTCAGGTGAAATTGAATTGGAAATCTTCCACAGCTCGTTAGCATAAGAAAAGAGCGTGTGGCTTTAGACAAAGACTCCGCTTCTCATGCAGAAAATCAATCTCTCCTGGGGCCCGGCTATTGTTCATCTCCACAGTACAGGTGTCCCTTCAATGGTCCTTAATCAAAAGTGTCAAAACAAAGTTAGGAGTTATCTCCGCACTGCTGTCTGTTGGACCGTGTGTGCACACCCACACGTGTGTGTGTGTGTGTGTGTGTGTGTTGAAAACCGTGCAGCTTTACCACATGTTCAGGGTTGTGCTGTGCATATGAGTAATGTTAATGTGAATAAATAAAGATTTTTGGGCGTGCATCACAAAACTTTGCGGTATACAATTGCCAATATCAGCCTTGTTATGCTATCCAGTGTTGGACCCTGAAGCTGACACGCTATAATTGGTTTACAGGGTAGAGAGACACAGAAGTGTCCTTATACTGAATCAATGTCCCTCAGAAACCTTCACAGGTTCACCGTCGTGCTCAGTCTTCCACAGGGGCCACGGCAGCCTGTGTGTGTTTTTCTCTTAACAGGGACACCAGGAATTGTCTGAGTGTATTGAGACTTTAACACAATAAAGCAGGATGGAGAGCATTGGCCCCTATATAGTGTCTCATCTCTTTCTGTCTTTCGCACACACACAATTGACAAGGCTGTGTGTGTGTGCTACTGAAGCACAGATTAAATAAACTTCTTAAAAAAAATACTGCAACCTTCTCTTTGATAAAGAGCCAATGCCTGTGTGCTGTGCCTATAAGGTTATGTTCACTCTGTGTTATAAGAGAATCTATTAAATATATATATACACCATCATACTGATGACCAGGACAGCTTGCAAAGTAAGCAACACTAATGTACATGATCTGTAAGTCTAACCGATGTTCTTTAATATAACAGATTAATTAATTATTCAAACTAATTAATAATTAATAACTGTGATCCAACAGGCTCTTATCCTTTGCATCTCCAGAACTGCTGCAGTTAAACCCAGTCTCCCCAGGGTCCATCCTTCCAAAATCCATCCTCCAGTCTGGTCTCCTGGGCCATCCCATGCAAACATCTAGTTGATTAAAAATCACTTAACAAAAGAGAAAAAGATGAAGTCGTCTCATCTGCCTGACGGTTCCACAGAGATTTAAGGAAAGTCAGCCTCAAATAAAACAGAAAAAATAGCAATACATTAATGTGCAGAGATGCAACACAAATGAAATATAAATTAAAAATTAAACAACTGAATGTTATTTAGTGCTTCTTACTCTACCAACTATAATTGGTGTTAATGGATGAAAACATGTGCCATCAAGCAGGGATGAAGGATTACTCTGGTTTTGCAACAAGTGTGTCAGCCTGTGATGTCGTGAACAGGTGGAGGAGGAGCCATGCAGCTGGGGATGACAGGATAAACATCATATCAGGAAAAGTCCTTGTGTCCATCACTAACAGATGGTGGAACCCCACCGACATACAATAACACTGAACCTCAGAACCAGACTCCCCTTTACAATACTGAACTCACTGTCTTTACTTACACAGCAATTTTAGGTTGTAAGAAGAACGTTTCAGGTGTTTAAAATATTTTAACTAATGTTATATTAAAAGTTTTAAAAACATTAAAAATATTAATTGTATTAATGCTATTGGTTCTAAGATCATTACACAATTTATTTTACTCTATAACAATTTTTAAAAGGTTCCAGTTAAGAATAGCATTTTTAACATGATTTGCAATTTTGATTTTACAATTCAAATTCAAATCAACTTATGATAACTTTAAGTGAACGTTTAAAGAATGTTGGGTATATTTATTTAAAATCACACATTGTATTGCAGTCATAGATCTTTGTAATTATGTAAGTGAACTGACACATGTGCTTTGGTCATCTTGAACTCAATTGAGTTTGGCTGAAATTTCAGTATTATTTATCATTGTTATTGTCAATAGCATTACATAAAAAACTGATCTGAATTAAAAAGGCCTTTAAGGCCTGTAATGTGAACATACCCTCGGTGAGCCCAGACATCTGATGTGAGGCTCAGAGGGGCACTTCCCAACAAAAACGGGATCAAGGGTCCATGACAAAAACAGAGCTGCCAGTAATCCCTCCAGCAGCTATATTGGATCAAGGCTAATCTGTCTGAAGATGAAGCATCTACAGTACCTCAGAAGGATTAGATCTATAAAGCCTCTCTCTGTTACCTTCAACCTCTGACTCCAAAGCCTTAAGGGTTCTGTCTCAGCCCTCTCTAAGTGAAACCGACCCCAGTCTAATGGACACAGACTCTCAAACCAGCAAGTGCAAGCGCTGGCAGCACATTAAAGGTGCTGATGTCTATCACAGCTGCACTTCCATGTTATCCCAGTTTTTAAAATCACTTTATGAAACATGATTATTGGTTTATTATGTGACATTAAAACTAACTCCAAAAAATAACTCCACAACTAATGTTGTCAAAAACTCATGCCCTCTTATTATTATAAAATGCTGCTAAACTGCTAGAAACCCCAGCCATCTTCAGCCCAAAAATAGTCTGGCATATTAGATTAGTCTTAAAAGATCCAGCACCAAATTTGAAAAAGTCATTATTATGATAAACAAACTAAAAACCCTGTTAGGTTAGTGAGTAGGAGCAGAAACAGTTTGGAAAGGGTGTCGGAGGAGGACAGTGAAGCACATTTGACTCTGCTTGATTATTCTCATGTCAGAATGACACTGGAAATGACAACTTTACTGGCTGACACACAGAGATGGACAGCTCTGACGGCACCACAACAGTCAACAGTCGATGAGTTCACCCTCTCCTTTAAAACCAACGTGATTGACAGGAAACATGCGGCAATGTTGTTCTATTCACCCAACTAACAATAGAATGTGAACAATAGAACAAAACCAACAGAGAAAAAACAGAACAGAAAAAAGAGAACAAAATTGCCAAAAACGACTCTAATGTACAGCAGAAACCAAGGTAAAAGATGGAAAGAGAACAGCACATTGTGACAAAGTTACCCCCAACATTTTATTATACGCAGACAAGACGTTTTACAGTTGCCCGGTAAAGTGAAACCTTAAATAACAGTCATTAGTAGTCACTGACCCTCAGATGACCTGAGCTTCTAAAGACACGACATCAGGGTGCTCAGTTCAAACCATGAGCCAGTCAAGGTGAAATCCTTCCTTGTGAGGCAAAACGTGTCGAGATAGAGGAAGAGATATAGAGTGCTATTGAAAAACAAGGAGAAAGAGAAAGTAATCAGAGATGAGATGAGTGTGCACCCTGACAGGATCTCCCCAGGGTCAGGAAACAATGTCACCTCCCACACAAAAACACTCATGGGGTTAGCAGAGCACACCGGCCTGGACAAATATGTTGTCAGGCTGAAAAACGAATAGAGAGAGAACTGCAGTGAGCTAAGACTGAGAACATACGAGAACATACAGTATTTGCATGTCAGTTAGATATATTTTCTAACACTTAATCATCAGTACACTTACAATTGTACATTAACAGACTCTTTCATTAAAAGTAAGTGCATTTAAATTACATGTATATCAGTGTGTGTTTCCCAGTGTGTGACTCAAACCCACATCCTTGGCCCTACAAAGTGCCATGCTCTACCCGTTCAGCTTTTCAGTTTGAATCTAGAGTAAAACTGAGAAATCATTTGGGGTGTTTGGTGGCAGTTGACCAAGCCATGGTCTGATTGGACCGCAGGAAATGGAGATGAGGGTGCAG
This sequence comes from Yasuhikotakia modesta, assembly GCA_036877545.1. Taxonomy (NCBI): domain Eukaryota; kingdom Metazoa; phylum Chordata; class Actinopteri; order Cypriniformes; family Botiidae; genus Yasuhikotakia; species Yasuhikotakia modesta. The sequence continues at coordinate 31,039 of JBAJNP010001297.1, read as the reverse complement.
GGACGAAGAAGACAGAAGAAATGAACATCAGAGGTGGAGAAAAGAGAGACAGGTGTGCTAGGGAAAATAAAATGACATAATGATGGAGCTGTGAGGAAGTGATGGAGGGAAACGCAGGATACAAAATGGAACGAAGGCAGAAAAGAGAGATGCGAGATGGGTAGAAAGCTGATTTACATCAAGATGGGCATGACTGTAAATGAGAGGCTCCTCTAGGGATTGGGACTAATTAAAGTGTCCTCTTTTAAAGGGACTGAGATCAGACTGACAGGCAGCTGTTGGTGAAATGCTTGTGTCAGAGGAAACATCCCATTATGCATTGCTTTCACAGACCATCCAACCCGAGCCCTAATTACAGTCTGGCCAAGTCAATGTCACTTCCATTCACGGGCATCAACACGTATACGTTCCATACATATAAACACACATACACATATAGCATATATAATCTATACATGCACTCTAAAATCTCGGATGTCACTCAAATGGCAGGAAATCAATTTTAAAACTGCACACAAACACACAGTGATGTTCCTATACATTATGGTTCATCATATCGTTCTGTTGACCTCCGTGTGGGGCGAGTTCAAAAGGATGCACATACAATCTAACACAATCTGAAAGGCTGAAACTGGAGGGGAATTGGATCACCTTTGAGCTGACCCAAACCACCATGACCTACAGCTCTCTGCCCTCCAATGCTGGGGTGAACGTTCAGGGCGTCCAATCCTGACCCCTCATCGTCACCCCGCACCTTCTCGTCTAGCTTGTGCCCAAATCTCCTGTCACACTCCATCAAACACACACGCAGATGCACAGTGCCCATAAACCATTTCTACCATCTTCCTTGATGCTCAAATAGGCAGAAAACATCCTGTCTTGAGGGCCAGACGTTCAAACACACAGAAAAGTCATTATGCATAATTATACTGTCTTTTATCTAAACACACTCACACACACACACACCTATTGTTAGAATGCAGCCAACAACATTCAGTTTATCTACATACCGACAATCAACGTGAGAACCTGTATGATTCACACGCTGGCTAATACTTTATAAAGCGCTGTCATCCGTCACTGTATCAAGCAGAAATGTTTTGTCAGTCATTTCTGACAACATTATAAATGTATCAGACCACATGCACACAGCGCTATGAATATTCAAAAGACTTTCAACGTACAGCATATAGTACAATTAACTTTGCACAATGGCTTTAATTTCATTATTTGCATCGAAAACAGCTTGGTATTGTAAAAAAAATTCTGACCGAATGCACATAAATCACATTTTTTCAACAGCACTCTGCCACAGACCATTTAAACAGTAGTGATGTCAAAAGGGTCCAGTTGCAAAACTTCAGAGCCCCTAAAAACCAAGTGTCACCCCTTAGAGCCGAGTTACTCACACAAACTCTCCAGCAAACCACAAGTCCTCTCTGTACTCACACGCTTGCCTTTAATAATGTGAATGAATGGTGGGCTGGTAATAAAATGGAATAGGTGCTATATGGAGAGATACAGTAACCTCGCAGGTCACATCACTAATATGTTTTCTGGACTGTTCTACATATTCAACAAACCTCATAAAATGAAAGAGAGATGAAAGATAAAGAGCCGAACGCCGCCAGTTCATTTTCATCCAATCATTAATGGCGGCGCCTTTGAATGCGAGCTTTCGCGTAGAAAGACGAATCCTCTCGAAAAAATCTGGCAAAAAACTAATTCCATTAAAAAAACAATTACAGAATTGAATCCATGTCCCGCTCTGAGGTCATAACTGCCATTCACCTCTCCATGGTTACTGTTTGTCTGCATGTTGAGGTAATTATGGGCTGTTTAGGCGAGATCTCAGTGTTTGTGAAGCAGGCCTCAGTCTCTGCATCTGCATGTTACCACGGCTACCCCGCGGCTTTGTCTCACCATGACCTGTATAATGAGTGTCACATTAGCAACACAACAAATCAAAACCCACAGCTGTCAGCCATATTGTGTCATCCTCTTTTAATTAATATGATAAGTAATGCTTATTAGACGAGTCTGCTTCTTTATCGCTTTTCAATTTGTGAAAAATTTAGGCAAGGCTAGAAAAAGGGGAAGCAGGGGTTTAGAAGAAGAAGAAAAAAAGAGTCAATATGAGGCAATGTTTTACACCATCCATTACGCTCTACAAACACACACACGACAAATTAAACTGTAACAAACCAGCATTAGCGCTCATTCAGAATCTTCCCTCAAATAAAACTTCCCATTTCCTGTAAATTGGGAATTCTTTTTTTTGCATGCAGCAGGAAAAGTTACTGCAGCTAATCGGGGCTCATTTTTCTGGATGACATCCTGATGTTTTTGAGGTGCCGGAAACGCAATCACTGGCCTGTGTCACCTCTACGCTCACACTCGAACCTTTGCTCCTTAAGGAGCAGCGGAGAGCAAACCCCAGCTGACAGCGGCGCATGAGCTCATGAGAGACTGTGATTAAGCAAACGCTGCTAATCAATAGAACATTCACTTGGTTTCCTGCACCACGGCTCAATCCCAGCTTGCCTTTAATTGGCCTATTCTATGATAAATAAGATAAGTTTGCGTCCCAATTCAGCATTTGCCAAAAATCACTCGCATGTCTCTCTCACTTGCATGCATGTCACCCACGCACACATTCACGTCCATGCAGTAAATATATAAATGCATGTGTTGACGTGTCATTGGGATCTACAGGCACCGAGTGGATATATACACCACCGGATAGAGACTGGCTAACCAGCCAACAGAGACAGTGAAAGAGGAACATGAAGAGAGAGAGAGAGAGAGAGAGAGAGAGAAAGAGAGAGAGAGAGAGAGAGAGAGAGAGACAACAGTGCATGTTTCCTTTGGGGGCCAAATTTAATTTGATTTACATTAAAATATTGGGAACCAGTAGATAGAGCAACATTTGCACACAAACAAGAAAAATATAGTCTAGGGTATAAACCAGAAACAGAAAAAAGAAAAAGGCTTAAATTAAGTTTCAGTTGGCTAAAGGTCAGATTTTATTTTAAAATAAAGTGGCCTTTAAATACTTTTCCATTTTACAGGTCAAGCAGAACAGACCCCTAGCTGACCAGTAAATCAGTGATTAATACCTTATAAACTGATACACTTAGCATGGCCAAATCTTTTCAGTTTAAGCCCAACTTAAACCTTAAAGTTCTCCAGCCTCTTCCACAGAATGAAGCCATATATCTGCACACAAGCAAAATTACCAATACATCATCTTTAACCAATTTTGACACAAACAAATAAAATGAAAGTGACCAAATCCTGTAAATTGCTGTTCTGTTCTACACTAACAACAATTGCACAGAATAGTGTCACTCAATTTAAGAGAACAGTACTTGTGTCGAAATAGACGCCATTACAGACCTCTCCATGTAGCAGCGTTGACTCAAAGCGTCCTCTCTGACAGGTCTGTGTGCGTTTCCTCTGACAGGTAAAGTGATGGCAGTGCACACCTCGCCTCTCACTGTCAACAACTCTCAACATTTAAGAGCACACTAAACACCATTACAGAAAAAATACATAAATATTAGCCCACTGAGTGTGAGTATATGTTTGGTGCCCAGCATGCCGAGCTGAAAAAACACAGGCAGACTGTGAGACCCCCAAAGACTGTCACTTATATGTGTTACTGAGGCATGTGGGTTGACTTCTATAGCAGAGCTTTATGGGTGCCTCGCACCCCATCAGGGCAAACAAGGTTGGATTACATGGTGATATTATTTAGTCTAAATGTTTCAAAATAATTGCTAAACAATGTCACAAACAGCTTGTGCAACTGTGCATTTTTCATACATGTCACTCTGTTCAGATACAGTTGTGTTTGCACTTAACCCAGGCCTAACCTTGGCTTAACCCAGGTTTACTCACTCAATCACATCCACTGAAACACTGAAGCTGTGCCACTGGTCAGCCTTCAAACCTAGAAAAAATGTATTTGTATTTGTAAAATGTATTTTATTTTAGGCTATTTAAATGTTATTATTATTAACAACAGTCTCTTGTTAAAATATGTTGAAAGACACATTTAAGGAAATATTTTAAACAAAGCACAAATCACACTATTTATCTGTGCAGAAAGTTGACTGACTGATGATCTGATTTCTGTTGACTGAGCTTTGACTAGTTGATTCAGTCATAATGTAAATGGACAGAAGTGAGAAGAACATGTACACTGGTGCCAGACTGCTGTAATGTCTGTTTCTAACAAGAGTAACAAAGCAGAGCAAGTATTAACCAGAAATAGAAAGACAGTAAGGGGGAAATGATAAATATTAACATCTATGGGTGAGCTCTTATTAAAATGACTGTCCTTGAAAAATAAATATTTAAAAATTCAGAGAACAGCTGAATGTAAGGTAAGTGAAGTGCCATTCAGAAGTAAATGATAAATGCACCACTCTTGTTACCACTCTCTGATGTCAAAAACATATTACATAACAAACATATTATAATCTTTATAAATAAACAGTATATACAAATATATATTTGTCTAAATATTTTATGGTGGTTATATATTATAATTTGGTATAATGTATATTACTCATAGTGAATGCATAAATACTTTAACTTTAAGAAAAGAAGCCTTCCTAATCATTATTGTTTTGTGTTTGCAATAAAAAACATGAATTTGTTGATCATGGTTTGCATTGTGATTCTTTTACCAGTACAGGTTTAGCATTATCACATACTTCAAATGCTGCACATTGCAATAACTCTTAAACACCAACAAGGAGAAAGAAAAGAGTATGTGTGTTTAAAACAGATAACCTATTGTACTATAAGCCGGAGAAAAAGTGCTAACACACCTTATCCAACACTGACTCAGCCACAAGAGACAAATTACAGAAGCAATTCACACAAACTGGCAAATAATGCTATCACATCACATCAGAAAGTCAGCAGAGCTCCACTAATTCTCTCCCTACATACAAAAAGACAGACAAAAGGAGATGAATGTTCAAGACATAAAGTCATACATCAACTCTCTTACATGCACACACTGTCAATAGAACTGTGAAGTCCTGCCGCTAATCACCAGTGTTAGATTAAACCGTGAGGGTTAATGGTCCATATGGCCCAACAGTGCATGATGGATCAAGATAGCAGCCCTCAACAAATCCTTGCCCTGCGCTCAGTGTGGAAGGACAGAGGACTTGTTAGGTGGGGGCAATCGATTCGGCCACAGAACACTCTATACAGACCAACATTCAAAGCTGCAAAACTTATTGTAAAGTCGGTGGTTGAAAAGGAGGGAGTTTCACCCTAAAGCGCTCCCTTTTGTACCCCTGTCACCTTCAAAGAAGATTTATAATGCTCTATTACAAAAGTGTGCATCAAAGCCCTATTCAATTAGCCTATCAAATTCTTTATGGCCTGATTGTGAATGGGTTATCAGAGAAGGAGATAAGAGAATTTACAGTGCTCATAATGATTCACAACAAAAGAACTGATACATGCTGTCCTGCCAATTATATACAAGCTTTAACGAAAAAAACATGCAACCTTTCCAAGATAAAACATGCATAATACGATTTAAAACACAGCTGATAAATCTGACCTTATAAATTTGATGAGAATAGTATAATAAGAATACAATTGGACTGAATAGGCTCTTAGCAACAGCACAAAAACATGTAGGCTAGGGAAACTATACGTGGTTCTAATTATTCTTTCTATCTAGTTATTCTTCAAGTAACATCACAGCATAAATATAGTTGCACGCACACTCACAATCACACGCATCAGACCAGCTTTGACATTTATATTCAAACCATAGACCCGCATGTCTCAATTCTGAATGACAAATAGATTGTGACGACTAGAAAATAGCACTCAATTTCCTTTTCACTAATGCGGCCAATACACTGTCCCCGGATCGATGGAGATGCGCCGTGAGACGCTGACCATTACCGTGATTGAATCCCCACTTTGACGCTCTAATATGGCAGAGACTTGGGTCCTTTAAGTACAGCGTCTCTTTTAGGCTGAGCAGATGGATTAATAAAGTCTCTTCGCTCAAAAAGACTGTCCAGCTCCATAGTGGTTCTGTCTCTGCTAATGCGCGTCACATACAAAAAATATGCTCGCTAAGTAAAGGAGCGAGCCGACAGTCAAAGCTGATGTCAGTTTAAAAGAAGAAGTAAAAGCATATACAAACACTCATACCAGAAAATGTGGATGACCTGTGACCCTGTGCGTGTGCATTTTGAAGACGAGCGCAAAGAGGTTCCAAAAATTTAGATATGAAACATCTGCATTGAATACCTGGAAGGGATTGGGTGACATTTGGACATTTGTCAATCAAATATTCAATGGCAGAGCCCAGTAGCGTTGTCATGGATACGGATGTAGGTAAAAACGCGATGCCTGCTGGGTCATTTCTTTGACTGCTGCGTTTGTAGAGGCCCTGCATCCTCATTCAGGTAGCAGTAAGGGGCATGTTCCCATGCCAACGCCCATCTATTTGCAAAATGTAAAACCAGGTAGCAAGAAACAGAAGCTTTTGTCCTTTCACTTGTTACTGTATGTCACCTCCAGTGTTTAGTATAAGAGAGTGTAATAATAACTGTATTTCAGAATGAGATGACTAAACAGATTTTCACCGTCACTGTTTCAACTGTGTTGTTGAATAAATAAACTTAATATAAAATGTATATTGATTATTCTGCTCATAAGCTGTAATATCTAACATTTCAATCTTTCAATTTAAATTTAATGTTTGAGGTAATTTTTAGTTAATAGAACTTCCTCTCTTAAGTTCATGTTTTTGCTCTGTATCATATTTAACTTTAAATAAATTGAATCTGTTTGTTAATCAAATTTTAAAAATTAACCATTTTAATCTTAAATAAGCACCAAATGTATTGGTTTAGTATGAAGAATATATGCTTGTAGTTCCCCTACTAACTGCATAATCATTCTGCGATGCAAATGTTCAACAATATAAACTCATATTAACTGAAACTAAATAAAGTGTGTCTTTCTGTTGAGTCCGATTGATACTGACAAATAAAACACGATAATGTTCAGTTCAACTAAACATTGAACGAATACCTTCAGCTTATATCATCAGCTCAAATGATAGGCGGTCGTACCGTTATAACGGTCTTGCGCGCCCTCTAGAGGGAGATACTGAGCATAGCGTTACCCTCATTGTTACCCTCATTGTCGTGGCATCACTATACATCAATGAAATGATGAAACAGCTACGTTTGACAATATATTTTAAAAAATCACAATCAATCGTTCTTTAACTGTGATATATATATTTACATATATATAAATATATCCAAACAGGCCTATAATTTAGCTTTAGTAATTCTTAAATAACGTTTACCAATATCTGGGACCGATTTTTATATAAATAACAGTAGTTGCACATCGTTGCACACAGTCAATATGTAGATACATTTTTCCTGGTAATAAGATTAAACTTCTTGAAAAGTTTTCTAAATTTGGCTACGTTACATTGTCGAGTTTCTCATGGAGCAACGCTGCCACCTGCTGTTGAGTTCAATTGCATAAAAGACTCAATTCCTGAGTGTTTTTATTGCCTGTTAGTTACATTAACGCATTATTAACAATTTCAGACCTGGAGTTAAACAGAGTTAATGCATAGTCAAGAAAACAACTTTTGGCTATCGGTCGGCAAGCGTGACCCATCGTGGACGCGTTTGTAGGCTATTGCGACGCCACAGGTGCAGAAGACTATCAACTCTATGGTTTGCATGTTAAGCTTAAATGATAAAAAAACAAAGCGTGCAGACAATAAGGTAGATGCTTGAACAACATATCGTTAGCTATTTAACTACGTAAGCGTTAGTTAACTAACTAGGTTTTTCCTCCCACCGTTTCCTCAAATCAGTCATTGGAAATTACATAAATGAATTATGAATTACATTGTATTACGATTACATTGTAGCCGATGAATGGGATTAACACCTTACAGGTCTATAAGCAGTTACATGTTCTGCGCCACATGAGATCTAGACGAGTGGGCGAAGATCAGACGAGTTACACAGTTTTCTGCTTGAAGGGGTTGTTTCTAAACAAGCAGTTTAACTGAGCTTACATGAAGGTCTCAGCGTCACTCAAATATTGGTGCAACCTTGCGCTTTTAATGAAGAAACCTGTAGATGTCCTTCCGTTATTTACCCTCTTAATCCTGATCTTTCACTAACTTCTCAAACTTTTCAGAAAACTCATGTTATCAGCTATTGAAGGTTTTTTAAGAATAGGTTTTTTAAGAAACTGCTCAATGCTTAATACCACAGAGTCTGATGTCAAACAGAAAGAAACACTCACGTACTCTTGATAGCTGGTGATTTATTTAAGCGTCATTGTGTTGCAATTTCTGGTGCTGACGTTGCCATATCAGTGCTTCAGGAAAACAAAAATGTTCAGGGAAATGATTTTCTTGTCAAAAAGACTTACAAAGTCTTCATAGCATGATCTGAATGCTTTAAAAGTCCTTGGTTATTTGGGGGAAAAATGCAGGTACCAAAAAAAGATCAAAATACAGCCTGCAAAGACATAAAATTTCAAAAAGACAATCTCCTCAGTTGACTGCTAAGTAGAAGATCAATAAACAAGCAATGAATTCAGCAATGAGCATAACATTTTTTTAAAAAACTAGCTTCCTTAAGAAACAAACATCTCAAGTGACAGATAACTGGGTTCACTGACAGAGTGAATGTTACTTTAGATGCTGTATGATGGATCTTCTCACCTTGACAGCAGGGCTCATCTCTTAATAAGCAGGTAGACACTTTTTCTTCTTGTCATTTATGAATCCAGCCCTGGTCATGGTCCGCACTTTAAACTCCCACATGAATCAATGAAAACACATTCCTCTGGAGTGCAGCTGCCCTCTGGCCACAACTTTTCATTTACCATCTTCCAGTAATCCACTACTTTTCCCAAGAGGGGACCGGCAGAAGTTTGTGAGCAGAATCCAACGCTGTCCAGAAGTTTTCAGAATAAATAGCTTCGCTCAGAGGGGAGGGAGACTGAAACAGACAGAAAAAAAGAAAAAAACTGGCAGGTCAAACACAGGAGAAAAGTGCAAGGCCTTTACAAAGCTTGAAGTGAGACATGAATTGCTGAAAGGAGTAAGATAGAAATGAAAGAATTATTGAGTAAAATGAGTAAATGAGCAGAGCTCCGAGGACCATGTCAGCAGCATGAGAGAGAAAGAGAGAAATTGGTGGTTACCAGAACCACCCACTGTGAAGACTGCAAATGAAGAGTCCAGGACTGATTCATCCCTCCCCTTATCCACACAGCCATAGTCCTGCACTGCCTTATAGCCTTTCCACAGCATGAATATATTACTATCCACACAATGACGTTGCTTATTGTTTATGAATTAGTGGCCTGCCTGACAACAAAGGCTATTTTCATAAGAAAACTCTAATTCATTTCAGTTCCTATTTGATTAGAGGCAGAAGAAAAGAAGCCCTTCGGTCGTAGCCCCCAGAGGACTGTTTTTATTCAGTCTGTATGAATAGAGCTTTATTGCTCTTCTTTTCAAAAGCTGACGGGGAAAAGCTTTTAGAGTTAAACATTGACGAAAAATTATTGGGCGGCTGTTTTTGTGCAATAACAAACCCCTTCAAAAGGACACTGAGCTCTTATCCTTCCACCACTCAGTCACTCTTTTCTCTTTCTTTTTTGGCAAATTGTAAAGCCTGGAAATTAATGACAGACAGTAGCAAAGGAGGGAGAGAGCGAAAGAGAGAGACCAGCCCAGCCACAATGCATGTCAAATCTAAATGATCACAGGCTACTGAATAGACCATGGGAGAAAAAGAAAGGGAAAAGACGGGTCTTAGATGAGCGTATATGCATGTGTCTAAAGATTGGTCAAAAGCTAATTGATTCCATGTCCCCAGTCTCCTGCTATCCTTAGGCACAGGATCTCAAATACAGGTAGTGTTACTACAGAGAGGGTATTAGTACCTGTCCAAAGTCTGAGAGTCAAAAACATTGTTACACTTTAGAGATGATTTGTTTGGTCCTAAACAACTTCCACTTAGACTTTTTAAACCAGCATGTATAATACATTTACATAAATTTAATTAGTTATTTGTAGTTTAAAGCATCCTATGGTAACAAAAAGCAATTCGTTTTTTGAACCTGTGAAATAATATAGTAAGTGAATTGTCTTTTCTGCGATACCAAAACATCACTGAATGAGACAGCTGTCGTCTGAACTCAATAAGCTGTATGAAGCCGAAGAGAACAGCAGAGAACAAAAATGAAAAGGCCAACCTGGCATTTATCTGTGGGTTTTATCTATACACTAAAGGATAAATCTGGATAAATCAGAGCTTCCTTTATCAGGAGGGCATTATGTTCCTTTGTATTTATGCAGGAATATTTAACAGGAGACAAAAGGTGACTTTCTCCTTATTCATCTGCGAACAAGGCAATGCTGGCATTCTGAAAAGCCTGACATTTGAGCTTTTTGCCAACACCAGCAAAATTATATCCTTTCCATTGTAAATCAATGAAGTAGAATCATCGCCCACAAAGGGACTAGATTGCCTTGTCACTGTAATAGGGCCTGGCACATGCACAACCTTCAACCAGAACTGTTGTGTGGAGACGAGAGACAAGGGCATAAAGTCACCCAAGTCATGCCCTTCCCCATGACAGAGTATATAAACTTCCTGCTTAAACTACTGGGTTAACTGTGAAATAACTGTTTTGTTAATGCCTGTAGTTCTGTGAAATACAATGGAACACAATGGACTTCAATACCCAATTGATGCCACTCAATTAAAAACCCAACTAACAAAAAAGGCTTTTATTTACAGAATAAATATACAGTACCATGAATCTTGGCTTTGAGGTAAAGAACACTATAATAAATAACCAGCATTAGTTCAGATGAGGTTATTTTACTAGCGTTCTATTAGACTGTCTGTAACAGTGGAGTTAACAGATAGTTAAGTCCATAAATGAGAGTTTGGCATTTGCTTTGGTCAAACTAAGTGACTGTTTTGTCTTAAAAGTATGAAGGGCAGATTCATACTTTTAAGGGCAGAAATATCACAATAATACCATCACTGCTAGAGCAACAATGGCACCTAAACGAAGTACAATTTAGCTGTGACCTTAAGGCTCCTTAGTTTTTCATAAGCATCAACATTTGTACAACATTTGTAATTAACTTTTTGTAAACTTTTGTACATTTGTAAACAAAAGTATTGAAAATGTTTACGGTATCACATTATTTAAAATAGTATAGTTCTTCCAAAAATAGCATAGTTCTTTAAAAACCTAATAGTTATTTTAAAAAGCAAATGTTCCAGTAAAATAAAGGCTTTAGGATGAATTACCATTAAATTACCATGTGTTCTTTTGCAGGAAAACATAAACAGGTTAAGCAGTCTTACACTCACAAGCCCAACATCAGTGACATCATAAGTGAAGTTTGGTCTGTTTGGTTTGGCCTTAAAGGTGTGAAACAAAATTTCTGTCATCATTCACTCACCCTCATGTTGTTCCAAGCGTTCTTCTGTGGAACAAAACACAATGTTACACAGAAGATACCTGACAGCCTCAGTTTACGTTCATTGTGAAAACATTGAACGTACAATATAATGCAAATTTAAAACCTCATTGACTTCCATACAAAATGCATTTAAAACAACATATAGGTGTGAAAATGACATCAGTTTGAGTCACTCACAGATGACAGATGGTATGATGGTTGTTATGTATGCAGGCATCTGTGTGCTGAACTAAATAAACTCAGACTTCCTGTAAGGTGACATTATTTGGCAGCTTAAAATGGTTATTAATTTGTTGCAGAATTTAACCAAAAACATTTAAAAGCACCTTCTTGGTGTAGATCATGTTTCTACAGACCTGATCCACAAACAAAACACAAGGTGCTTTAAAGAAACAAAACTTTTTGCAAGATTTTAACAAATATTAACTACTAGTGAAAACAGACCAAAACTGATATCAGGTCACATGATATCATAAGTTGGTCTCATCCCAGGAAAGATCATTCATATTCTTTAGCATTTTCCTAATGATCTTTTCCAGATTCTTCCGGGCCCTTTGCTCTTCTTCCAAAGACTTCTTCATTATTTTTGTCTCCTGTGGGATTGGTAATTTAACAGTGATTTAATGTATAACATATAAAACAGTAAGCATTGTTCATAACAGTAAAATTAATAGGGTAAAAGAAGTATTAGGAGAGAACTAGGAAACACCCACACTCACCTGTTTCAGTTCTTGTACCTCATCTTTCAGTCCATAAACAATATCCACAAGACTCCTAGAAAACCCATTTTATTTACCGATTAACTCAATAAATACAAGTTTAAATGTTAAGATCATTAGCAAACAGCCACTCTTTACACAAATATGGAGTCTTACTTCTCTTCCAGAGGAGTTCGACCATTACTCTTCAGATCATCTACACTGAATGTTTCCTCTTCAGGAACTATCAGTGCTGGACTGCCATCTTTCCGCTGTCCTGTTCCAAAAGAAAAGTCCCGCAGGTGGTTTCAGTTTGCTGCAGTCAGACTCATTAAGTCAGTTAGAGGACGACTGTGCTTCATAAGACGGTTTAAACTTACACTGTGTGTGAGACGGGAGTTAGTCATGCAGACAGGAATCATCCAATAAATAAAAACAACAGTGTTCAAAAAGAAGAGATTTCCTAAGAGTGCAAGGAACCGTTGCCTCAACCACAACAAACACAAAATAAATTAGGGTGGGGTGGCAAAGTCTGTAAATGTAGAAATGGACTTATGTTTATACAAAGAGTTTTAAGAAAATAAATGAAACAAATAACAGTTACAAACCAAAAAATCTAACAAAAAAAAGGTTCTGTAATGAGATACGTTTCTGAAAGAACTTGTACAAAACAACCCAAGATTTATTCAAAATGTATATTACAACATTTGTGGCATTTTGTCATATATTTGAGTTGCATTTATATAACAAACACAAATTATATTGATTTCGAACTACGTAAACATCACTGACATTTCTCAGTTCAACAGATTAAGAATATCTGCATGATACAACTGACAAAAAGGCAGTAAATATTCATATTTTCTTCTTATTTTTTAAACCACAGAATTTACTGAACCAACTTGGTCACAAGGAATCACATTACATGAGGAAATATACTCTGTCTTCTTTGAAATAATTGGCAAGGCGGTTTGTCTTGTTTGTCGCAAACACTTGATACAGAAAAGAGAAAAAGCATCAACACTGAGCTTTGAATTATGAATCTTGAGTCATGAACGAGTGGTAATGAACTCTTAACATCCACACGCCTGATTTAAACATATTCTAATAGAATTTCAACCAACAATAAATTCTACTTTTTTGTAAACTTTCGCTTCACCATAAACGCAGACATCACTATAAACTTACATTCGATACAAGCATACAACTCAAAAATTATTCAAAATACATATACAAATTAAGAAATACATTTATACCATAAGTATAAACAAAATGTTTTCAGTTTACTGTCAGCAGTACCTTCAGAGAAGCATAATCATGGGTTTCATAAAAACCCTTCAAATCTATGTTCACCTCCAGTAAACACGGTACAGAATTTAATACCAAACATTTTAAATGAATGACATTACTCTAATACTCTAATATTTACAGACACATATGAGATTTTGCATCTTTTTGTTGTTACAGCAGGTCTGTCCTTGGGGCCTTTTGAGTGCATTGTACCGTCAACACCACTAATCATTAAAATACTGGTAATGATGGCTGAAAGAATAAACATCACATTAGCAAAGGACACTTAAATAAATACCAAATGTAAGATAAATAAATGAAGACAAGGGTATGTTAGGTGAGGGTCAAGATATCAAGGCAACAGGAAGCTGCTTTGGGAAAGTGCATGAATCTGAATAAAACCAAGTGCCGATTAATACAAGACCGTGTGTAAACACTGCCAAATAAATACAAACCACCAGAATAAATATGCATCTGAGTGACCAAATGATAAATAAATAAATAGGTTTTACATAAATAAAAGTCATTAAAACCACGAGGAGTGAGGAGAAGGTTTAGTTTTGGTGGGAGATGTACGAGCTCTTACGGGAAACCGAACCCATCCTGTAACTGTGAGCCGTCCATATACTGTCGTAGTCAGAGTCCTCTGATAGGTCAGATGTGGCCTCCGGCCTGGAGATGCTGCTACGGTGGCCCAGAGAGTCCACACTGGATTGATCCAACACATGGTTGTGCATGAGGTCAGTGCCTTGCCATGCTGGGGGGTAGTCCAGTCGCAGGTGAAGATGGGTGAGCAAGTTGTATGAATGGATAAATTGAAAATGGAGGGAAATAAAAGGGTTGGGACAACCAAAGAATGCATGGGGGTGGGCCGACCACATAAAGAGAAGATAAGGGTACCAATAACCAGGAAAACAAATTGAGTTTTCAACATGGATAAACAAAAAAAGTGTGATAAAAGGTGGGAGGTCATGATAAATAAATGGTAAACATGTAATTATGATGAGGAGGAAAGAGAGAGGACATTGTTTAAAGACATCCAAGGTGAACTTTTTATCTTAAAGTTTTAGGTTTGCTATTTGAATGTATATGTTCATTTAGAGGTACTTTCAGGGGTTTGTGCATTTTTTTAAGTGTTTAATTGCCTTTTAATTTGTCTATATGGAGTTCATATTAAACTAGTCTTGGAAAAGGTTTAGATTCAAATGCATTTTATTTATAGATCTGGATGCTTTACCCTTGTAAACTGTAATAAAACTAGAATAATTAGCATATAAAATAAACATATTGCTTCACATTTATTTACACAAGCTGCAGCTGCCCTCAGTTCATTTCCACCACAACCAACAGTTCTGCTCACTCTGAGCTACAGTTTAAACCTGCATTTGTTGTCAATACAGCACTTGTATTTGTATCCCCGGTGGGAAATTTCATGTATTTAGAATATATAAAATGCTGACTGTTCAGAGGCACAAATGTCCACTGTTTGAGACTGATAGTAGACTATTAAAAAAATAAAGAACCATATGGGTTTAAAAATATGTGAAAGGAAAGTTTACTTGTTGAAGGCCACAGGGCCTTGTGTGGATAGCTAAACAAACACCCATGAATTAATTTCTTCTCAGAGGAAAGGAGATACAGAGATAGAGCTGGATGGGGCAGAACATGTGTCTTCTGCAGACTTACTTGAGTTGAGAGTCTGTCTGGTTTTGGCACTTGTGCAGTAAGCCTCAATCACCTTCAGTATCTGAGCGTCTTCCTCCAGAGCTACAGTACCTGCACAGACCACAGGCTCTATCAGAAACAAGACCACCCACAGATGCTCAGTATTCACAGCATTACCAGACAGGCAGACTTACTCTTTCTCAGTGCAAACTCTTCATCAGACGGTTTCCTCTCAGGCTTTCTCTTGGGCAGCAGCTTCTTCATAGTCTTCGGGCTTTTACTGAGGTCCTGAAAGCATCAGGAGGGTAAAGGCACTTTTAAAAAGCTGATGCCATGAAAACACTGATGCCATGAAAACACAGATGCTATGAATGTACCTCTTTATAGCAGAGGGCAGCTGAGGGCCTGAGCGGGGGTGCAGGACGGAGGCAGCTCAGGCTCCAGGGCTTCTGGGTTTTGGGGGGCTCCAGGGGGCCCCACATCATGGTGCTGTGAGAGGCCCCATGAGAGTAGGGGTGTGGGAGGGTGTGGTAAGCAGGTGCAACTGTCAGACTCCGGCTTTCTGCGTGTCTGGATGGCGTCAGCGGGTGAGACGGAAGCTATAGAGCGAAAAGGAGATAAAACAGGAAGTAAATTTAGACAATGAACAAAGTATAATTGTTAAAAGTGCATTTTTTGCACTGGCAAATATGAACGTCATCTTGAACTTATACTAAACCTTGGTATACTTGGTAAAGTATAGCTACAACATCCTGCACAAGCAATAGATTAAGATTACCAATCATATTCATATATATATATATATATATATGTTTAGGTATATAAGACATAATACATCCAGTATATTAGTATATTAGAATCCTCACTGTGTGGCAGGGGACAGTGAGTGGCTTCATGCTGGGAGCCGTCATGGTGGTGTGTTTGGTCTGTCTGTTCAGATGTTCCAGCCAGTCCTGAAGATCATGTTTGTTACAGCAGATCACCTGCAGCTTCTCAAACATGTTTCCTGCATGGACAGACACACAGTTAACTAAAGCACAAAATAACACAAAATAATCACAAACCCAAAAACTGGGAGAGACAGTTCTTACCAGAGAGCTCAAAAGCATATTTTCGATTTTCACTGTCTTCTAATGGGGTCACTGTCATTCCATTTAAAGGCAGCTTGCCCTGAGAAACAAAGCAGACATATTTTCTCTTTGTGCTAATGCCAGAAGGGCCGTTTTAATGTGTGTTGATGTTAGAGGTCGGCAGGGCAGGGCAGTGAGATTTGCTTGGGCATGTTGTAATGAGTTCTGACAGCAGCTGGTTTCTGACCTGATAGATGAAGCCACTCATTCTGGGACTGGCAGACAGGATGAGCAGAACATGAGGAAACAGCAGAAGATAACGCTCATGTCTCTCCTGACAGAAAAAGACATTTAACGTGACTTAGGATTTGCATGAATACTTTGGCTTTAAGAGTATTCACTTATAGTTTATGCTCTTGTAACAATTGATAACAACATAACTTGTTATCCATAATGTTTTTTTATTAAACTTATATAATTTATATGCAATTCATAAACAGATGTACGCTTTATTACTTTGTTTCTCAACAGGGGACCAAAGCTCACTAAGGGCCTGAAAAACTTCCAAGTAGACCCCCTAAAATATTTATTTTTATAAAGAATACAAAACTTCTGATACAGAATATTTAAATGTGTATACATTGAACTGGGAGACCTTCAAATATTGTTGTGGACAATAGCAGGACTTGAAATCATCACCAACTATGGCTGTTAAACTCCATCAGGTTCATTATTAGAATCAGGTGCTATCTCACCTCACAGCCGAGGTTCTGGACCATGGCCTGACTCATATACAGCACAGAACCCAGGGTCTTGATATCCTCTCCTTCCCACAGTCGAATTGTCTCAGCCAGGATCTGAAGCTCGAGTTCCTTGCGCTTCCGCACCTCCTGACATTGTGCCTGTAACCATGGAAACAATACGTTAACAAGGCTAGTTGCCATGGGAATGTTCTACAGCTAACTGCAGCGGCAAAGACACGGGACACCAGTCTGTCAGAGCAGGAACACTAACATCAGCATGTTAACTAGGTAGACAGAATACAGCGTTTATTGAAGATTAAAAAGGGAAAGACTCACTGAAAGATTCTTGAAAGCTGTCATACACTTCTGAATTTCTGTTCTGTCTGGATGACCCTCCTGTAGCGAAAAAAGACAGTTGGCTAAAAATAAACATTCTGTCATTATTAATTCACCCTCATATTGTTAAACCTGTATGACCTTCTTTTGTCCATGGAACATAAAAGAGATGTTTTGAAGAATGTTAACAAGACAGATGAAACTCATTCATCTGGTCCAGATGAAAAAAAGGTTGTTTCAACTCAATAAAGAACCAAAACGCACCACAAAAAACATCATAAAAACATCAATAGTTTAAAACATTGTGTGATTGCGTAAACTATTTGATTGAAAATGAAATAGTTTGAAAATCTAAAAATTTAGGTTAGTACTATTAAACTTTGCGGAAAAAAAGTCATATGGCTTTAGAAAGTCATAAAGATAAAACATGGTAAGAGAATAAATTTTTTTGGAGAACTATGCCTAAAAAACTGTCACATCAAATCAACCATAAATAAACTCTCTTTACCTCCATGTGTCTCTCCAGCTCTTTCAGTAATGTGGGATATTTGTCCAGTCTCATGAAGGGTTTGCTAAGGCTAGAGGTCAGAGTGAGAATACCAGGAGCAGTCGCACCTCGTCCCTCCATAAACCCCCCAAGTTCCTCACTGCCAGGATTTAACAGAACAGAACATCAATTATCCTGCATGACAGCAGTGCAGAAGTTCACTGAGAAATCAGGACACAGTGTGGTAGTGTTCGGTACCTGTGCTCTGTGAGAACATTGACCGCTGATGGGTGGTTGGAGCAGTAAGCCACATATAGAGATCTCATCTGAGGCATGAGGTTCAGGAAGAACCCGCCCACTTTCTGCTGCAGCTCTGGAAGTCTGAATCACAATCTCAGAAGAATCAGTACAGAATTCATACACAGCAATGTACTGATATATTGTCAAACATTTTGGTCAGGGTTTGTCCTAAATCTACCTATAAATCTCTATAAAGTTTTTGGAAGATAACTACTTTATAATGCATGTTAGGCATTTAAGATTAATGGCAAAATGTTGTCATAACATTTTCAAACTGAAATGCTCTTCTTTGTTACATTTACTTGGCTACTAAATTATGGTCAATTTTATTTGTTAATCCATCACTCTGTGCCAAGTAGGGTATCCTATCATTGCATTAAGACCAAATGCAATGATTGGACAAACATTGTGGTTCTGTGCCTTCCACAGAACATATATAAATATATACAGAGCAGTTAGCGAACGCTGTCAAGATGTGAAAAGAAAAATGTTAATGGAAATAAATTGGCCACCCGTCCTTAAACACGTTTCATTTTCCAAACTTAATAAAGATACACCCACCACTAGAGGTCAGTGTAAACATGGGAAACCTCCAGTGAATCTCAAATCGCTTTAATGGACCACACATTTACTTTGCCCTGATCTATTTTCATCTTCCAACAGTCAAATCTCAATACATTTGATTGAGCCTGTTTCACTAAGTGCCCTACTGTCATAAATTACTGAGAGGCCATTATGAGAGTGACCAGAAATCACACGGCTGTTCGTGGCTAGAATGAAACTCACTTGGTGCAGTCCTCTAGCGATTGGACCAGAGTCTGCTGGAAAGTGCTGATCTCCTCCAGGTTCCCGAGGATGATGCTGATGTCTGAAGTGCTCAGTCTATAACAAACAATAGTGAGAATGGAGGAAAACATGAAGAACTTTAAATCACTGTTCAACAAACTGGGCTGCATTGACAACTGCAACTTTTCACCAAATCTCTGAGTGCCAGTTTTAGCTACACATTACTGAAGCTCTGTCACAAAACTTTGTGAGCTGCCTGCTGTCTAAAGAGACAGCTGCCTTCTAAGGCACCTTTCTAACAGTCACGGAGCCTAACAAGTGACAGATTTAGAACCACCTAAGCAGCAACTCTGTGGAACACACAAATAGCAGCCTGAACGGCAGACTCCCATCACAATCAATTTTAGTATCAGCATGTTGCTAAGCTAGCAATAAGCATACAGGCAAAAAGATGTTCACCTTTCTGGAACAACAAAACAACCAAATATAAAGAAGCATACATATATATTTGGTAAAAAAATTATTTTCCTAATAAAATTGCACTATTTTTTAAGCAACAGGATTTGAATGTGAATGAAAAATCAAAATTTCTAGCATTCAACCATTCTAGCATTCATTGTGTTTCACTGCATTATAATACTTCCTGCTTTAGGCACTGTGCTGTGCCTAGACCTTTACAAGGGCTTCTAAAAAGGCAGCTTAATTAAGTTGCCAACCTTTTGGAAAAGCCTTTATGTCAAGAGCATGTTTTAAAAGACCTTAAAATACTCTGCCTCCAAATGTAGCGCACCAGAATTTGGAACAGAGCTTCAGCGTTCCAGAAAAGTTGCACATGTCTCTTTTGACATTTACAATCTATGTGTATTTGACACGATTAAAAAAAGGCTTTTTACTTTTCTGTCATCTGTAGTGGTCTCAGGTAGTTGAAAAGAATGTTCTGGAGCTCCTTTGAATACTCTGTTTCCGTTTCTAGAATGTTCTGTAGCACCTGAAGACAAACAAACAGCAGCTATTTTCAACCAACATGTCTACATTCATTCCCACACCAAACGATTCACAACGCTGATGCAAAAAACTTACAGCAAGAAAACGTGCTTACCAGATTGTAGTATGTTTTACTGACAGCTGTATCGAAACCTTTAGGAGGACTTTTAAGATTTCCAGATTTAGGGGATACTGGTTTATCTGTAGGGATCCAATGAAAGCTACAATAAGATGTTGCACTCACTATTGCTGTTTCTATTTCATGAGTTGAACAGTAACACAAAGCATTTGTAACTTGTCCACAAACGTGGCTGACACATACCAAATCCTTTGACCTCTCTGACGTAATTGCTTGGAAACCAGCCTGTCTTGCCATTGAAGGATCCTTCCCACCAACCCCCTTCTTCCGTGCGGGTAACATTGATGATGTCACCCTTGCTGAAAGAAAGCTCGTCCTCATTGGTCTGCTGGAAGTTGAAGCGAGCTTTTACCACTAACTGAGCCTTACTGTTCTCCGTCATGTCCTGAAGCAGAAGAATTTGGTATGACAGTGACAAACTGCCCAGTATCTCAGAGGTCCTCTCTCAGAATCTGGATCTCCTGAGATCATCTGCAATGTCTAGCCGCAATGTTGCTTACCAGGCTACGGAACTGGTTTTGAACCAATTTAGAAGATCGGCCCAGTGAAGACTGGGAGGCCAGAGATTCAAAGGACTTGATCCGGTGGGCAGAGGAGTGACGTGTACATACGGAGTCACTGTCTATGCCAATATCTATAAACACACATGCAATGATATACAACAATGTTGTACGACTGCAGCAATATAAACATGCACACTTGAATGTTTGGATATTGTTGTGGATAATGTTTGTGAAATTGGGATTTCTGATTCTAGGCCACACTTACCTGCAGTCACTTTATTGAGGGTAACCAGTGTAGTGAGGACTTTGCTGAAGTTGTGGCCTTGAAACAGGTCACCAACCTCAAATGGCTACAGAGAGGAAAAAACATTATATAACATCATTAATACAGACCAACAGCATGTCAGTTAAAAACTGCCCCAGACCTAGTCATATATGCATGGTCTATTTCAAGGAGCTTTAAGTAGGCTACAAGAAAGATTTCTATAGGTTGTGCTACATAACCACTAGTTATGTGAGGGTTTAGCCTCTTACAAAACTAAGCAGGTGGTGTGATTAGCCAGAGTTAGCCACACCAGTGTCTTATAACATGAGAAATCTGATTAGTTTGGCTATATATTATCTGTCCTGCTGCCTGCATTTCCTTGTTCCGCTGCATTAGGGTCATCTGATTGACAGTTGTGTATAGCTGTGTGTGCTTGTGAGTGTAAACAATCAGCTTCCTCTTTACTTTCTGCTCTGATTACAGTTTATGCCCTGAGAGACAGAAAGAGAACTGGATGCTATATTATCACAAGCACTTTTTTTTGCACAGTAAAGCCTGTTCTGCCTTTTAATGATTAACTATAAAACTGTATATGCACATATGTTTGCACATGACACCTAGATCTATTTGCACATACACTAGATTTCAAGTAAATGTGTGCTTGTTTTTTGTATTTAGTTTGGATAGTATCAGAGATAATATTCATTTAAAATAATTTATTTGGAACAATATCAGAATTATCAAATGATGTTACAAATCACCTAGAATTTCCTTCTAGGTGAAACATTCACTTTATATACTTTACATTGCATTTTATAAACGTATCCTATGTATGTATTCCTAGAAACATCCATTTTAAATCCTATGTATTTCTGGACTAGACACTGTCATTTCAAAGGAACATACTGCCAAGAAACAGGCCATACATTGACCATTATGACAGGCAACCAACTGTTTGGCCTCCATATAATCAAGAGGGAATAACAGCTTGTAGCAACAAACTAGAAAGTGACACATCATTTGCAGCAACATAAGCAAAAGATTAAATCCTCACTGTACAAAAAACAACAACATTTGTACCAACTACTGAACATTATTAAGTTTTATGGAGGTTGTAAGACAAAACATTTCTAGTTAGATACTAGTATGAAATGGTATACTTCAAACAGAACTACTTTTAAAGAATTCATAACAGCAAAGAGAAAACCACACAAACAAACAATCAAAAGGTTGAAAACACCTTTTATTTAGGTTCAGTCATGTGATATTAAACACAGAATGGGGTTTATAAACTGAGCATGTGCACACACTGTGTGGCAAACAGTCCTTAGGGAAACAATGATGCGTTTCAAAATATCTGTGACAAATGCTCACAACAGAAATCTTTCATGCACTAAAAATAAGCTAAAAATAAGCACTGGTCTAGTTTATAAATTTCAGCTGTATACGCTCTGGTGCAATTGACAACAAAGTAGAAACCCCAACATTGGCCTGTTCTAAACATAACAATGCTCGTTGTGTCCATGGATACACACTACTGCAGTCCTGCTAAAAAAGTGCTTATGCCCTTCACGGTAGGACCAGAAGTAACAATGGAGCGTTTGTGTGGGGATGTTCCAGCAGGGCTCTGGGCACTGCCAGGCCAACCAAGCACCTTTTATCAGGGCAGCAAGAAGCAAATTACAGTGACAAAGGTGTAACAGCAAATAAAATCTCTCTTTATGTATATACTGATATTTTAAAATGGTGAGGGAATGATGTCAAACATGAAACAGAAACAACTCTATACTGAAAAAAGTGCTATTGGCTCTTTGGCAGACTGTCACTTCCTTGTATGCAGAATTAATCTCAGGTTTAGAACTCCATTAGATGTTCATAGAGACACAAGACAGCGAAAAGCCAATTCGCAACAAAGCCAATTCACTTTTAAGTTACATTTAAATACACAAAATATAAAGGTACTACTATTTGGTTGATATTATGTGACTATCAAGAGCTCCATATGTGATGGGCATCCCAGCTCCACCACTTCTGAACACACTTAACAATACATAAGCTTTACCCTGAACCATCTGTTCTATAATAAATGCGCATAGATCAAAGTCCTTGCAGCCCTTTGTATGTCACCCATATATGCTTGTGGCCAAGCTTGCATGTAAACAACTAATTATTAATCAAGCTGTTTTCACAGTTTAAAAGTCAAACAAGTTGTTTGGGCAAAAATATTTGCTGCATCCTTTTTGATGACATATGGACCATTTATTTAGATTATCTCTTACTTTGCGATGCACTGCTATTTTTGTATATAAAAACAACCCTCACAGAGAAGCAGATGTGTATTTAATTTCATCACTATACAGTGCAATGGTTTGTAATTACAACCTTCTCAATTGGAAAAAATAAAACTATTTCCAAACATAAACAGTAAAGCAGTAATTTGGGTGAAATTAATGTAACTGTTAATATTACACACAGAGAAGGCAAACTCTCTAAAGGCAAACTTATGTTTTGAATTTACTAACAAACACCGATTCCTCAATCCATAAGAAGCTTTATAGCAGAGCTTTCAAATCACGGAGACCCAAGTGCAACAATAAACAACTGTACATGAATGGACAAAGCAACGCCATTCATACTGATGGTACATCCTTGAATTGACTATGTCGCATTTGTGGACTTAGCACGTTAACAAAATATGAATAACTTTAACGTTTTGGTGACGATGATTGCTGAAATCTAGCAATATTTTTCAGGGCATCACAAAGCTTTTGTCCGGACAAAGACAATGCACTTTCGAATTGATAGCCATGATCTCACTTAAATCGGTTCAAAGTTGTGCCTCTACAGTCTACTACACAGACCTTTTGTTGGTTGTTTTCATTGTGGCACCAGCACAACAATGATGCACCATGCAGGTCCAATGATAACTGCATCATCTACTCACCTCGACGCGAAATACAGCACAACCCTTTAGAAACTCCGTGATGTTGCTCAGGCACTCGCAGTCGTTCTTGGGATCCTGGAAGATCTGGGAAAACAGCAGATGGATAAAACGTTTAAGTTTGTCCTTTACTTTGCACGTGGCTTTTCATCTAGGAGAGAGCTGGCTCAAGTACCCTGCATTACAATCCTGACTATGATCACATCCACACACACGCATCAGTAGTTAAACGGATCTGTGGCAGATATCTGTGGAGCAGACATCAGGAGGAGGAAATGACGTTTCGCAGATGGGCGCCGAACACAATGGGTAAACTGGACACGGACACACACCCTTGCGCTGGCGGGTAAAATAAAACGGATCGGTAAGCTTACCGATCCGCAAATCAGGTATTTCCAGGGGTATAAAGATCATAAGTATCAATCCCACAACATCGTTGCGAGTACAATGGAAGCCTGTATGTCACGTTATGGGATGTTTGTGCCAGACGCTTGCTTTGTTATTAAAGCAATAAGCCATGGTTTACAGTAAATTTAACCCAGGTTAGCTGTTATAAAATCTCTGTAAACCACGATTGATTAACAACTGTTATCATATATTTGGCAAGGTTTCAGAATGTAAACACAGAGCAACAAAATGTAACGAAACGGATAAAAAAATAATATTCTTCCGCCAAGCAAAGTAGTTCCTCAGAAACAACATGAGAGACGCAGTGGCGCAGTAATACTAATGTAATGAGGTCACAGGTGTAATGTTTATAGAGTAAATTACAGCGGCTCCTAGAACTCTTGTGTTTATATAAATAGTGATGTGTTTGTAATTGTATTGTGGAGGAAAAATAAACATTTACCTGCCCCATTTGCTTACTCTGTTATGAGAAAACATTACAGAAAGGAAAATGCAGGGTAAATTTTTTGCAGTTTTCTTTTAGATTATGAGGTGAAGGTGTCACCTGGTGTTTTTTTGCACTGGCCACATGGATAGTCCTGACAGAAATATGGTGTTGCTGCCCACACAATGTTAAAAGAAGGCCATGTGCACAAAACTTTCCTTCTACTTTTTAAATATGCAAGCTTCAGATGTTTTTTAAGTTTCACCTAAGTCCTTTTTCAAGGTTTTAACCTTAATTCAAACATTCAGTCGTTGTTTTCCAAACACTAAAAGTTTGGTGAGCAAATCAGATGCGGAAAAAAATAAGAGGTTATATGTGTTATACGCTGTTAGTCACTGTATCCAGAGACAACCCTAAATATGGTTTGTTTTTTAAACTCTCCCTGCATACTGTAAACCAAGAATGACTCATTTGCATTATGCATTATTTATGGATAAGACAAACTACACTCTATTCTTCAGAAACACACTGGCTATCATTATACCTGAGAGGTTATTGTCCTGTTCTAAACTATAAACAGCAGTAAATACCTTATTTGAATTATTTGAGGTCCTGCAGGTATATTAAAATGTCTTTGCCTCTCATGGGTTTGCATTTCCCTTTAGGCATATTGTTCAGACGGGTCTAGAATAAAGAGTTGTTTTAATATTTTCTAGTTGAATTGTTGATCCATTATCAAGTTTCTAGGAGTTTTCTTAGAAAATAACGTTAGCAACTGTAAAAAGGGGGAATTTGCATCCTATTTGTATGCTTTTCCGAACTGCATTGGTTGCATAGGTTGAGGGGGGAAACCGCTGTGGTTTTAAGCAAGAGCGCCTTTTCTGTTTGTCTACTGTCTACGGTTCATTGTAAGAAAGATGCTTGACTAAACCTGATGTTTAAATGTAATTCCCAACATATTTGTGCTGTTCATACACATCCATATAATACGATTTGCATGCGCTTATCCTCATATTTCCATAACCCAAACTAGGGTATCATTTACATCTTACAGTCATATTTAGTTTATTCAACATTTATTTCCCTTGCTTGCATTTTGTGAAACACACTTATGCGAGCACTGAATATATTAGTGTTTTTATGCAAATATCAATGTGTTTAATCATAGGACTGTCGTGTTTATTCGCTGAGCTATAGCAGCACTAGCGCACACTGATCCCCTCTGTCGACCTGCTGCTATATGTATCGCTGCATACATATATAGAAAGAGAGAGCGAGGGGAAAGAGAGAAATAAATATGATATGATGTGCAGAAAATGCAAGTAATAGCTAACAATAAGTATCACTGCAAAATGAACGCAATGAAATACGGTGCGCCAAAGGGAGGATGCGCGCTTACTTTATCCGTAGTGCCTGGACGCAGCCGCTCCAGTAATCTGCAAAGCACAACCCCATCTTTTAACGAAGACTGCAGAAATCCATCTGGATCAGAAATTGTCTTTTTTGGCGACTCCAAAACCCCGAGCGTAATGAGCCACGTAACCGTTTGTTCCGCCGGATTCATGGCCACACCAGCAGGTCGATGTTCTCAGTGTTACGTTCGGAATGGTGAAATCAGGCTATTATTACCGAGTCGTTGAACTGGGCAGCATTTTCTCTAAAAAGCTGTTGTTGGAGGGTATGAAGCATTACACAGTGTGCATTTTGTCCCTGTTGCTCAATGGAGATGAGTAATGCTATCGCTTCGCTCCCATTTTCTTTATTACGACAAGCTGTCAAACGCCTTTCACTGGAATATAGAACCTGCATAGTCTGCCGCTTCATGTCTTCCGGCAGATGACATCACAGCTTAGACAGCCTTATGTGACCAGTAGCTTTCGCATCCTGCTTTGCATTTTTACTGTATATTTTTACTAGACATTTTTACTAGATTTTTTTTGGGGGGGTGACAAATATATAACAGAAAATTGTAGTTTGTTTGCTACAGTACAAAACAGTAGTTATAACGGGTCAGTTTCGGTTAACTATGAAAGCACGGGATGAGATGGCTCTATACAAAACGTAAAAGTGCGATATCATCTAGATTAAATATAGATATTGCAAATTCAGATTTACCCTCTCGCTTTTAACCGGGTTATATTGTTGTTGTGATGCAGTTCTTAAGCAGTCCGCAAGGTGTCATAACTGTATTCTGTGTCATAACATTTGACACCGCTATTTCTAATCATAATGCGATCACTATTAGGAATAACGACTCTGCCATCTGCTGTCGTTTTGTTTGTCTGGCCTTTGAATAACCTGCATTGTTTGTCATGTTTGGCTTTCAGAAATTCAGATTTTATTTTCAGAAATTTCAGATTTTATTAGAATAATATTAATAAGAAAGCACAATAAGCAGCTATATTTAATAAAAGTAAATTGGCCTAGTCAGAGTAACAAAGTGAAATCTAATTTAGCATGAGAATGCTGTGGAATTAAAATGTCACCCTATCAACAAAAGTGTGCTCACAAAGATAAAATAAACCCTCACTTGTCCTTTCTTTCCTTTATCTCTGACTACTACTCCCTCCTGAATAATCTAGCTAGCAACCTAGAGGAATCTGAGTTCCCAATGGGTCACCATGGATACCCGTAGAAGTTCAGTTCCTGTCTCCAGGGTCAATGGAGGAGAGATCCAACCCCTCTGTGGCCTGGAGGGAAGAACATCATGTCTTAACAGGTTTGCCAAGGGACTACTCACAATCCCCCAGACCCACCATCAGACCCCCGTGTGTGTGTGTGTGTGTGTGTGAGAGAGAGAGAGGGAGAGAGAGAGAGAGAGAGACTATTGTTTTTGTTGATTGTTTTCTCCCATTTTACCAATATATAGTTTGTGAACCACGTCTGCTGCTTTTACATTGGAGAGATAATTACTCAAGGTATCATTCTTCCTGCACAAAAACACCTCAGATTCACATTCATGCTTGATTAAACACTCAAACACAAACATGTCCTTTCTCTTGTATGTGCTTTACTCTGAGGTGTCACAACACACATTATTCAAATGAGCTTCACTGATTCATTTTACTCGGGTCACTCCCTTTCTGTAGAAATTATTTGTTTTTCGTATAAAATCATTTCATAGTGTAACACCTTTTTGTAAGATGAGTAATGAGTTCTTTTGCCATCACATGCAGAACACGTCTACGTCTTTATCTTGAATCACACAGCACAGTAGAGCTAACCTCATTATATTAGATACCTGTACAATCACAGGCAATAAATATTGGCAAGTACCACTGTTTTATGTTCAATAAGAAACTCTTCAGGTAAATTGAATTTTATTAAGGAAAACTGCCTTTTAAAACTGCTTTAGGTAAACTGAGTCTGGATCAGGTGTAAGGCTGGGTTACCGCAGGTCTCCAATCTGACTGATAAACAGAACTGATGCTCTTGACCATGAGTTAATGATAAAATCAATTTAAGGAGAGAGAGAGAGAGAGTGTGTGTATTCCTAATTCTAAGCATCAACCTACACCTTCCCAAGACTGCATGATGCTTAACACATTGGTGCTTTGTGTTTGTGTTTCTTTATTATTTTCATTGTCATTGAAACATTGTGAGGAAATAAGTGTGCTGGGGAGGTGCCGTGGGAGTGTGCATGAGTAACACAAGATCAAATCTCTTTCTTTTAATCTAGATGCTCTGGAAACTCTTACGATTTCAGTGGAATAAGATTGTGCCTCACCCTAGTCTGTGAGTATCTTGTAGCTTTATTATGTTCCACCCTTCTTTATCTTCAGCTCATTCAGTGTTTACATTGTGAAGATCTTCATTTATGATAGATAGATAGATGGATGGATGGATGGATGGATGGATGGATGGATGGATGGATGGATGGATGGATGGATGGATGGATGGATGGATGGATAGATTTTGTTTTCATTCTCAGAGGAAATCATGCTTCAGCTTCTCCTTAATTTTATTTCTCTCCTCCCTTCTTGCTTACGCACGAGAGTCTCTACGAGCGTCTTCGTCCATCGCCGTCAGAGCTCTCTGACGCGGTGAGGTGACAACGCCGACCCGTCGGTACGCTCAGCCTCCGCCCATCGCGTGCTTCTACAGAAACACCGACTATGCTTCTGATGCGTGACCTGTTGACGCTCAGTGCTCAGCTTTGCGCTTTTGTACCTGCCAAAATGGACAACTGAACCATCCACCTCAACATGCCTACTATTTATGGAAGTAAGGGCAAACTTGCAAGTATTTGTTTCATGTTTCACCACGCATCCCAGGTTAGTGAAATACAAAATGTAATGATTTAGGTTTTGTATGATCTGAGTCACAGATAACATCAGATTTGTGGTTTCATCTCTAAATGTTGTTTTGTATGTAAGTGTTACTATCACGTTCTTAAAAATGAAGCCGCAAAAAGGTGTTTTCGTAGCGATGGCATTATCTTTTAATTCTTTATCAAATAACCTTTAAGTCAAAGCTTCCCAAAAGAGCCACTTCTTTCTTATCTTTTATAGTGTGAACTCTTTTCAACCTGTAGTGCAGCATAGCAAAGGAGCTTTTTATGAACCTTTATTATTAAGATCGAAGTCGTTAAAGGCTGTTATTGACTGAACTGTATTGTGAAGGATCATGCTCTGTCGTCTGTACCCTGACAGCTCCTCTGAGCTGCGATGCTCTTTGGTTTCTGCAGTTGAGCTGTTTTCCGGTGAAAGTGCCATTGTGCGTAAGTTTGGTGTTTTGCAGTGTGGCGAGCGCGCGTTCATTGCGTGGTTTGAAATATTCAAATTCAAAAATTCAAACCAAGACTTCCTGTTCTGTCACACTGAAGAGTTTCTTTCCTCTATCAGGACGACTGTCACCTGTCTCTGTTGTTGTTACATCATTTTTATCGCTGCGCCTTAGTATCTCATTTTGGACAAATCCACAGAGACCCCTTGGCATCAAGGGGATTTTGTGCGCTGCCTGACTAATGCTCGCTTGTAATAATATTTATTGAGGCATATGTGAGACTAGTAATAATTAAAAGCAACCCTTGGGCAGAAGAGATGAAGATATAGCTGCTTCATGTGATGGCTCAATGGTACTGACTGGAACGCAGAGAGGACCAGTTTTAAGTGAGTACGGTTAAACAATCTCAGTTAAGATGCTGAAGTTTGGGATATTCTCTCCCTCACACACGCATACTTATTCACTTATGCAAACATTGGCTTTCCAGATGACTCACTCTCAGTCATTCTGATGATTATCAAACAGGTGCTGTGGAGGATGTTTGGTGGTGCACATGCTCAGTGTGGCGGTAATAACAATAGGGTTGGATTATCGAAAAGAATGGATAATTATATCTCACACCTGTGTATGATTCAAACCTGACAATGAGAACTTTTGAGGACGCATGTTTGTATTTTTATCTCTGAGAAGTACACGTGCAGACAACCACAAAGACACTCAAATCACCTGCAGACAGAAGCAGTTGGGAGCATTTATTTAACTACAATGCTTTCATAAGCTTTGATCACAGCTATGGTGTGCCGTTTATAACAGGAAACATGTTCGAACTATTGATTGACAATGATGGACTGAAGTATTGTCTAGCGCACTGCAAAAATTGTCTCTCAGGGGAGTCACATCTAGTTTCCTTATGCATAACTATTTTTAGTGTGAAGGTGCTTTTAGTGCTTTTTCCTTTGTGGAAAAAACAATAGAAATGGCACATAAATTGTACATCTGCTCATCTTTTCAAAACAGAAGCTCACCTAGCATTTTTTGCCCAGGTTATTTCTGGATATAACTGTTTTGGTTGGAGTAGTATTAGTGTAGCTTGTTTGTTTATTAAATAATTGAAGTTGAAAAAGGATTACAAAAACATTTATCAGTGAATAACTGCTATGAGTAATTTGAGAGTTAACTCAAAAAATAAAAAAGAGATAACTGAGAACACACCCACTTTTCTTAAAGGTCTGAAATGCAGCGTTTGTTTTGGAGGGAAAACACTGCAGATCAAATCAGAGATCAGATTCATATTAACATGTCTGCTGTCCATTAACTTAAGTCACTTTAAGTCATAAAACCTGTATGAATGGAAAGTGTATATAGTTAGTGTGACTGTTTATTTACCATTGTTCTTAACGGTGAACTTTGTCCTGGACCGTATGGATGGATTTGTGAGTGGTTGGGTGGTTTTTACTTGCACCCATGTGCAGCAGGAGCTGTTTGATGTGTCAAATCATCTCAGTACAGTGTTGCATTTTTCATATCTGCTTGTTGCAATGAGTCTAAACTCTGTATGAGAAAAAAAGCACATGCACTGATCTCCTTGCTCTCCTTGATGTGGTCATGGGTATATTTAGAGCAGTCTGTAAAAGCCTGAGTCAATTCAATTTCTCATTCCCCTATAGGCACTGCATGAACACTGTTATTTTTCTAAGTATATGTTGATTGAAAAGCTG
>JBAJNP010001296.1:50895-64607 GCA_036877545.1 Yasuhikotakia modesta | reverse complement strand
CCAATCTCCTGCGTTTATTGTGTTTATTGTCATCTAACACTTTCTACATCCAGTCACATTCTGTCAGGTCAGGTTTGCTTAATGTCTTGAATAACCATTAAAAATGTCTGCTGTACTTTTTATATTTAAAAATGTTAGTTTAGGATTTTTAAATAGGTGATTTGACTTTGGCACGGTTTGTATGAAATTACAGAAGGGGCGACTTAAGGGTTTCAAAGATGCCCCTCCCTCATTCTCACATTTGTTTCCTGTTGTTTACTGCCCCCCCTCCCCTCCTCTCTATCTGTCTCCACGTCTTGTTCAGTTTTGATTTATTCTCCATCTTCATTTTGCCAGGCTGTGTTTGGCGCTATGTTAGAGCCAGTGCATCCTATACCCCATATCTGCCTCCTCTGTGCGACCCTAAGGACGGGCACCTCCTCGTGGACGGTTGCTATGTTAACAATGTCCCAGGTCAGAACTTCCCCTGTTCCCCCTCTAACGGCCTCCAGAAGCCAACAGGAGGTTTAGAAAGCTGTTACACCAACATCCCTGCGTCAACCAACCACTCAGTTACCCTGAACTGTTACACGTCTCACAAATTAACCCTCTGCTTACAAGGGAACTCATGGCTTGGAAGGAAAACAGTTTCGTGTTTAGTGAGAAAGTAAAGGAGAGACATTGTGCCTTCAGAAACGTGATAAAATGTTACTTAATAATGACTGGAAACATTTTCAGGTCAAACTGCATCATGAAATCAAAAGAAAAAGAGATTTAAAAGTTAAAAATGAAACCTTTGGAGTTTAAAGTGATTAATGGCTCATGGTTTTAGTGAAGGACTGGCTGCAGGTGTCCAAGGTGTTTTTCTGGTTTTGACCTAATAGAGGCTGGAATATACACTTGCTTTGATTCTACATAGGATAGACTTATGTGATAATATAATATTATAGGTGATAGATGTGACAGTCAGAAAAAATAGCCCCTTTCACAAACGCAGTCTTTAGTGGTAAATTACTGTTAGGAGAGACATGTCTGAACGGGACCTTTTATAAATCAATTGTGGCAATTTATCACAATAATCCTGGTACATTACCATTAAATTACCAGAATAACTACTGGAAAACACCCAAACTGGGTGCAGTCATTAAAGCAGTTGTGGTCGCAGAACTATCCACTTCATAATGGAAAATATGATACTGTAGCAGGACCAGTCGGTAGGTCCGGCTAAACAACTGCACATTTTCAGCATATTGACTGGAGTTGATGTGTTTGGTTTCTTTATTAGTTTCATGCACACGTCCCATTTTCCTCAAGCTCCCATCAGCACAGCACAAACTTATGTTCTGTTTGTCTGTCTCTCACTCCCTCTGTAGTCTGTTACACCTCACATGTCTTATGTTGGTGAGATGAGGGTTTAATTCTGGATCCTACAGTACTGTAACCGGGTTTTAGTATTTGTGTTATATTACATGAATCTGCGAATCAATGTTTTGCTTTTAAACACCACGTACTGAACGCACCTGCCTCTCTCGATTGTCTCCCTTCCAACCCATGCCGTCTGCCGCGCCTCTCCTGACACCTGCCCGTCGAGTGATGTACTGCAGGCTGGGATGGGCTGGCTGAGACCCAGTATGTTCACTGACTGACTGGCTTTCAAACTGTCTTCTCAAATCTGTCTGGGGCAAAAATACATCGTAATTATCAAATAAAACGTTTGTGAAACATTTCCTTCATGAATATTGGCTTATAGGAAAAAAGTTTGGTAGATCAAACATTTTATTACAAAAAATAATAATTAACATTCCAGAACAGAAGAACTGAGGCATGTATGAAAGATATGTCAGTCCTACCTCATCCTCGTTTGCTTTGCCTCTGTTGAGGTAAAGTTCACTTCATGAGGTAGGCGGAACTAAATCACGCACATTGTCCCTGGGGTGACCATCATCGGCTCTCCCTGCCGGCATGTGCGCTACTAACCAGCAACGCCACTTTAGCATCCCTCCGAACGTCATTTAGATGTTTTCTAGACATTATTATGAGGTTATTATCCCCTCCCGGTGTGGAAGGCTCTCTGTGGCGTTATGTCAGGGCCAGCATGACCCTGTCCGGCTACCTCCCACCCCTCTGTGACCCAAAAGATGGAAACCTGCTCATGGATGGAGGATACATCAACAACCTGCCAGGCAAGTATTCCCTAAAGATTCCCAGACTCCACAGAGAGAGCACGACTTACAACACAACTTAATTTTGTGTTGGTCAGAGTAAGTTTAAGTTCATTTCTTCTCATTCTGAGGGTAGAGTGAGTGGTTTTACTTTATCCATTAACGTTTGTGTCCATCAGTAATTTGGCATCTGTGAGAAATCCAACATTTAAATGATCCAAAAGATGATGTCATCATCTGTACAGACAAAAATGGATAAAGTTGCAGGGATTGGCTGATGGGGACTGAGGCGGTCTAATGTTTGACCTCTAATCCTCATCAGCCCATTAAAAATGACTTTATGATTTAATCTGAAATAGTTTGATGTTGCTGCTGGTGTGCATTTGGTCTTAAACTTGAATATTTGGCTCTTTTCTTGTATTACAACTTATTTAAAACATTAAAAGTTTGATTTAATGGTACATTTAATGTTTACAAAGACAATTATTTAAACAAACAACATTTAAATGTTCAGCTAGGCCAAAAAAACACCAGACAGCAATAACTGAATGTCCTTCAGTTTGCAATGCAACAGAACATTGAAATGTCATCCTGGGTCATTTCAATTAAGGGGAAAAAGACAAGATTTTGCATGTTTACTCCATACTCAAGTTGGCAACAACAATTTTTTGCATGATGTGTTGTTACTTTACAACGTAAAATTAATTGGATTTGTTAGATTTTTAGTGAATAGTTATTTTTTTTTTTTAATCCATCACTCACTTTTTAGATGGTTTGGTTGTAATTTCATAACTGTTACTTAATCGCAATTGTCTTTTTCCATCTTTTCCATGCCTGGTCTGACCCTGCAAAGCTGTTTCACCCTAGAGTCTATAACTTACTATAACTAGGCCTGTCTTAAACTTTTAAAAACGTCTTAAACTTTAACATGAAACTTTATTTAAATCACAGTGGTAAAACAGCTTTGTTTGGTGATGATTATTTCGGTGTATTAACGATACTCTGGTTGTTGTGCGACCCCGTGGACGCCTGTGTGTTGTGCGTCGGTACTTTACCGCCTGCAGCGGATATCGCTCGTAACATGGGCGCAAAAACAGTCATCGCCATTGATGTGGGCAGCCAGGATGAGACTGATCTCTGTAACTATGGCGATAGCCTTTCCGGCTGGTGGCTGCTATGGAAACGAATCAACCCGTGGGCTGAGAAAGTGAAGGTGATTCAATATGTACAATTGTTTTAATATAAACTCAACGTGATGCTTTGACTCAGTCATTGGATGAAAGTAAATTAAACAATTATTTAGCATCGACTCTCTCTGTGTGTTGAATAAACAGCCACACTGCATAAACATGGATTTAATAATTCACTTGTGATGGGGTGAAAACAGGTAAAAACTGTATAGTAGAACAGAAAGTTTCTTCTGTCTCAGGTACCAGATATGGCCGAAATCCAGTCTCGGCTGGCTTATGTGTCCTGTGTGCGGCAGCTGGAGTTGGTCAAAAATAGTGGATACTGCGAATACATTCGGCCGCCCATCGACCGCTTTAAGACGATGGACTTTGGGAAATTTGATGAGATCCATGTGAGAATGCACTTTATGTTCAAAACACGCTTTATATGTTTATGTTTAATTTATTTTTAATTTATGTTTATGTTTAATTTAGTGAAGCTGCAACTTATAAATTCTATTGAGAGGAACGATAGACAGGCTTGGAGCTTTTATGACATTTATGTGCATCGTCTCTTATCTGCTATTGTAAATGTTTACTGTAATATAAACATTATCTGGTTTAGGACGTGGGTAACCAGCACGGTAAACTGGTGTTTACTGAATGGGCACGTGGAGACATCATTGAAAACATATTGAAGGATCACAGGTCTGCCGACTACAATGACAGCAAGAAAACTGATGTGAGTTTTCTGACATAAACCATCAAAGCATTTAAACAGTCTCGGCCGTTTCATTTGCTGTCATATTTATACATGAACGGCGTTATTAATTGTGTCTCGTTTGTGTTTCTCCAGTCGTGTCCGTGTCCCAGCGCAGATTTCACCGATCTAGCTGAGATCGTGTCGAGAATTGAACCCATGCAGAGCTACTTAGCAGCCGATGGTCAGACACTTTTACTCAGTCAAGAACATTGTTGTTGAAGGTTGATGTCATACTTGTTTGTGTGTCTAGCAGAGGAGTCCGATTATGCAACGGAGTACGAGGAGGACGGAATGGACACGGTACGAGAGGAGGAGGGCGAGGAAGAGGAGGAGGAAGAGGCTGAAGACCCCGATGATCACTCACCTGGAGATTGGGGACCAAACGGGGTCTTCACCACGGTGAGGACACAAACTTCTCAACTGAGCTGTTGTTCTTAACATCAATTTATTATAATGATTAAATATCCTAATTACTATATATACTAATGTATGGTTTAAACAGCACACTGTACAAATACATCATACGATGTTTATTTATTGTGTGGCTGTAGGACGAGGAGAAGACCGTCCGTCAGAGGAGGACCATCAGCAGGGAGTCCCATGTCTTCTCCGAAACCTTCGATTGCTGAAGGGAATGATATCTGGAGGTCAAAGGTCATTAAAGAGAGTTCTGCGATGGCCCAGAGCATGAAGAAGAAATCTGAAGGGAGGACTTGAATTCAGAAAGTCACCAAAGACACTGTGCTATAGACTTATTAACACTACATTAGCCACTACCCAAACTCTGATAACCTCTGCTTTTGGATTGTTTGGGGCACGAGACAATGTGACGGCAGGGTCAGGGAAGTCTGCGGACCCTTCATGGCAGAGGTGGACCCACAAAAATGGGGACGCGGTCTTGAGATACGCTGAGATACTGTGCCACTGAAAACTAGAGACTCTTACAATATGTGAAGACCTCATGTTCCTTAACCTGGTTAACCATGTTTCCATACAACACTAGCTCAGTTGTGCTGTGTGTCTGTTGGATGTAATGTGTGTGTGTGTGTATGTGTGTGTGTGTGCGCGTGTGCAGACCAGACCTAAACATTCACTGGCAACTTTTATTTAGTTTGACAGATTGTTAAAGTGACTTAAATGATTAGTATTTATTAATTTAAAGTAGTACAGAGGTTTTAAGCAGAAAGGATAACAGAATGCAAGTTAAGTTACTAGACATTTAAAATGAAGAAATTTAAGTTATTAGAAATTTTTTTTTTGTTTTATTATCTTAAGAAAATCTGGTTGCCTGAAGTGTCACATTGATGGATTTGTTGCTTGGAAGGTTTGGGGGGGAAATAAATTTAAGGTGGTGAAAAATAGATTAAAAGAGTTAAAATAGTGCAGAGGGAAAATAAACAGATGTAGGGAGTAAAGCAGAGCGAGGAAATGAGAGATGGAGAGAAAACTGTAAGGTAGGGGATAGAAAAATATTAACAATGTAGAAAGTGAGTAAAGTAAACATAGATATAGGTGTGTGAGGTGGACAGTGAGTTTCAGTGTGTGAGGTAAACATTGAGGTGGATAGCTTCAGTGGGTGAGGTAAACACTGAGGTAGATAGTGGAAGTAAAAAGGTAGGCAGGAGGTGAGGTATACAGTGTGAAAATGAGGATACAGCGCCGGTCAGGTAGGGAGAGAGAAGAATGTCCATTAATGCCAAAAATCTTATTCTGTGGTCTTTAATAGGTTTGTAAGAGAGGTGTGTGTGTGTGTGTGTGTTTGTGTTTTCAGCCTTGAAATGCAGAGAAACTACAGGTAGTTGAGGCGGATGCCTTATTTTGTTATTGCACATTTACAAAACAATGATAATGTTAATACAATATTGGTCTGTTGTTTCTAAATCTAAACCACAGCAGGCAGTGAATGGTGAGCTGGATGTTATATAGTGGCAAAGACTACAGGGACTCGTAAGGCAAATGTTGTGCTTCCCCAATGTTCACTAACCCAAACACTGTCCATCATCACTGTACAAACTCCTGAAATGTTACTAAGATGTACAGATTCCTCAAAGCTTCTGTTTCGTCTCAGTGTTTCTCCTGAGACGACTTTGTTTCTCATGTTCGTGAGAAAGGATTTGCCAACTATTTTTATTTCATTTATTTTAACACTGGTTTTAAAAGAGCTTTTTAAAAAACCTCTAGGAGATGGAACTGGTTTCTTACACGGATGAAAAGAAAATCTGTTTCTTATTTTGCTTGATTAGCGTTTTTTGCACTGATGAATATTAATTTTGAATGTTTACTGTCTCATATGAGAGGCAGTCAAGGGGTGTGACTGATCGAAAAAATGAATAATAAACCCTAATGAATAATAAAATACTATTTAATTTCATGAAGACTCTTTATTTACAGTGGAAATGTACAATTTCATGCAGAGATGTGTGTGTGCTGGTGTGCTTCTAAAAATGTTATAAAACCTGTGTATCTTAGTTTTATAATACCAGTAAACACAACTCTGATGATCATGTGTATCTGAAAGTCTTGTGTTTATTTAAAGACTGCAGACAAACAAACAAACAAACAAACACTTGTTAGGTTTTTAAGTGTTTTAATTTTTAACCCCCCCCCCCAACCCCCCAAAAAATAAAAATCCTGAGGTATTGACAATACAATGGCATTTTTTCATTTGAAATAAGGAAACAATAAAATTATAAAGGGGAAGAACTGTGATAAAACTGTGACGGCTGTCTCACTACAACATTGTGTTTGTTCCAGGCTGAGATTAAGATGGTACCCAACATTAAAAAAATAATAAATATTGGTGAAAAAAAAACTATATTCCCCAAAAGACAAACTACATGGTGATTGGCTGTTAAGTTAGGGCTGTTGGGGGATGTAAGTGTTGACATACTGTATCAAATATCTCAGTTTAAATCAATCCCAAAGCAAAACTACTGCATCACAATATTCATAATCTGTAATGTCTGTATATTCATATAGCAGAAAAGATGAAAAGTTGTTGTTGGCATTTGTAACGAATTAAACCTTACAGTATATTCTTCGGATGAGTAAAGATTTAAACAGCAAAGAAGTTCATGTTATGAGATCTGTTGCGTTTGATTTAAACAGCATCAAACAGAATTAGCAGGTCTTAGCATCAGTCAAAGTCAAACAGAAATTGAACTACGTGGTTCTAAATTCATCACGTCAAAAAACCTCAACAGCAACAGCAGCTACAGTGAGATTTCAACACAGAAACATCCTGGCCATACAGCAAGACAGAGCCAAAAAAACGCTCTGAGGAAACCTTTAAAAAACAAACAAAAACTATTCAAATATGAGGAAATTAACATCAAAGCAACGATTGGTTGCCTTTAACGGAAGGACAAAACTTTGACGCGACATTCCCAGATACACTTTACAAAACAATGTTTGTCGTACTTTTAATTTGGTGTGAAATTAACCCTGAAGAGTAATAACATTAAGAACAAACAAAACAGTAATAATAAAAACTCAAAATGAACAAAAATAAACAAAGGACCAAAACAAAATAATAAACTTTTGGTTTTCTAACAGGTAAATATCTGCCTCGAACCTCTTAGCACTCATTTGTTCATCAACAATTACAACAAAACGAAAAACAAACAAAAGCTCTTCAATCAAAACAAATGACAAAACATAACAATATTAACAGCATGAATCAGACAACCATGAAAATTCTGTAATGCATAACAAACCAAAACAACATTTGGGCGACAAAAAAGGCAAAAGTGTCTTTTTTTAAAAAACACAATTTGATCATTTGGAAAAAAGTACAGAAAAATATACGTAAAAATCATAAATAAAGATAAAAGTTCTGTTTCTCTGCCTGCCCCAAAAAAAAATCAATGTAAAAATCAATAGCAGTTAAAGATCATAACATGCAATTGATGTACAGCACTGGACAAACTATTTCTCAAACTACCAACCCCATCTGAGCCCAAACGCCCCCCACCCAAGTACAATCCTTACATATATCAGCTTATTTAAGAAAAGAAAAACCTCTCTTGCGATTTCTCATCCACACTGGCGGAGGACAAACAATCGCTTGTTCGTCACAGAGACAGAAAACACTCTGGTTCCAGTAGTTGTGTGTGTATATACAGAAAAACAAACTTTAATCGAGTAACTGCATAGTGAATATTTGGTTTAATTACAGACGGGGCATCATTAAAATAATAGAATAATAATAATAATTAAAGACTTGATTTTCTATCTCACAAAATGACTGAAGAATACACACACACACGCTATGGAAACAGCAGCAAGCACTGGCGTGGTTTACATGTTTATATACCATCTATATTCATTTGGTGTTTCAGAACAACTACTGTCAATAAAAACTGGTTTGAAACTCATGTTTCTTCTATTCACAGAAACACTCATTTCAAAACACACACACCAGAGTGATGCTTTCATCTGAAACAAACAAAAAAAGAATAATTACACAAAAATAAATAATGCCATACAACTGTGACAGGAAGTTCCTTTAAAAATGAAGCGTAAACCCAGAAGATATTTCTAAAGGTGTGTGTTTGTGTGTGTGTCAGCAAAACAAAACCATACAGGTGATAAACTGCAGGTAACAGGTAACTAAGATGTCGTGTTTAAATCTGTTCAGAAGAGCTTTAATAACACAAGTGTGTGTGAGATACAACTGCGCCCATTACAGCCTTTGAGATACATGGAGCTGTGTATGTTTGCCCTACAAGTGTCAGTCCACCCATCACATTAACAGTCCAGCTACAGTCACTGGTTTGAATGTTTCATTGGTGACACATCTGATGCTGTGATGCTATGAGATCTGAGAGAATGACAGACAGACAGACGAGCAGGTTTCACAATATCTGATGAATTTCAACACCATATAATGAGTGTTTGTTATACACTGATGACAAACAGAATTGATTTGGCATTTAAAAGGAGTGAGGAAAATATTGGAAGGTAAATAATTATCTGTATTGTTTTACAGATAATATTTAATTCATTAATTAATTTGTTACTCCAATTCAATGAAAATAAATACAATTCAACAATAACGGCACGTATACTTCGTCTGTAAAGATTTAGAGTGAATTTCTACAGATTAATCTAAATTAGATAAAAGATGTCGACTTGTGCAGAGAATGAAACGTTTACTGGTAGCTGAAATCAAGAATTAATAAGGCAAAAAATGCAAAACTCTCACAAATATTTTCAAATTACAGTTTTCAAAAACTTTAATTCATCCACCGCAGGACAAACATTTGAGGAAAATTACAAAACGTATCTGTTTGACTGTTAAAGGTGTAATAAAAACAAACTAGCTCAAATATATATAAAAAGTACCAGCTGGTGTCTATTTTATAAGATGACCTGTAGTTATATGTATTAGTTTGTGTGAGTTGACATAGTGCTGTAGTTTTCAACGCATCTGAGCTACAGGTATAAACATTTCTCCTCACGTTCTCCTCGTGGACTTTATCCTGAGGACTGTACAGGTAATCGCTCCTGTATTTGGTAAGATACACACGCCTCGCAGTGTCTCATGTATTTGGTTTAGGAAAAACAAAAGTCCTTTGGGGGATGTAACAGCAGACAGCAGCATCTAAATTAAACAGTAGCAGCAGTAATAAATAACAATAATAATAATAGCAGATAATACGTGAAAGAATAACGTCAAAACTGTGAAATGCAAAAAACACAAACTAACCTCTAAAGATGAAAACAGTACATCGGATCAAACCGATTAAAAGCGTTTATGCAACATCCAGCTACAGCTCACAACACGGCGACCTACAAACTCTTTTCACTGTCCGCCCTGAAACCTCACCAAAAATTAAACCAACACTTATCACAGGACTTAACTGAAGCTTTCCTCTCCTACTTTCTGAACACCTTCAGCTAGCATTAGCACAACATATCCTCCCGCCCAGCCATTTTCCACTTTAATGAACCCTAAACAACATACGATTAACCCTCTGAATCTCTCTACACCTTGTTCTTCAAACACAGTTTCAGTCTTACGCTTTTCTGTCAGTCTAGCAGTGATTTGGCAGTGTAAGCAGTGAATCTGAGCCCTACAGCTTTGGTTGTGAACGTCGACCCACTAGCAGATGCTGTAATCCACTCAGAACGGCTCTGTGAAAACAAACACAAAGCAGAACCGTGTCCAAATCTCCAAAACAAGCTTTGGTTTACGGAAATTGTGTTTATGAGAAGAGAGTGAAATGATAACAGAACAAACAGAACAAAACATTAAAATGATAACAGAACAAACTATTTTCTACATATAAAACCTCCAATTCTTCTCAGCAGAAGAATAAATGCTTTCAGAGTGAACATGACAACAGCGCTCAGCTTTACCTCTGACACTGGAACTGCTCTGATACATATAAAGCCGTCTCCACGCTAACCTGAGGTGCTCTGTGCACAACAACCTGCACTAATTTTTTTGTATTTTTCTTCTAATGATGGATGAAATATGTGATTAATTTGGATATTTTCTGGTTACTGGTTGTTTTTAGTCCAGTAAACTGCAAGTATTCAATTATTACATCAAATTTACAGTTAAATAATTAGATGTGCTGAGAATTGTACCAGCCATCGGCAAACATGATCTGTTAATTTAAACAAAATAAAACATCAGTCCATCACTAGTTTTTACCTTATAAGCAACATTAGTCAAGATACCAGTTCTGATAAAGATTCAGACCAGATTACAATCTAAACATCAAAACTTAAAACTACCTCTAATAGTCACAATTGTCTTAAAATACTTGTTATAATGACTGAAATATCTGACGACGCTTTATAGCACAAAAATGAAGACTTGTATTAAACATGAGTGATGTAGCACTAATTCTCTCGCTAGTTTGTGTTTGCTTTGATTCACAGAACGGCTGCGAGCAGAGATTAAACTGCAGAAGTGGAAACTTACCACACACACACACTCACTTACTCACACACACGCACCATTGCACAGTGTTGATCGACTACTCTGTTCAGTCCCTGAGTGAGGGGCTACGGAGGAATTAACACACTGATACTAAAGATAAAAACAAGTGAACCCTCAGCACAGGAGGAGGAATACTAAACATTGTACAGGGGTCAACGCTTTATGTTCAGTGAGACAGTGTGTTGCCGTGTGTGTGTGTGTCACAGTGAGTGTGTAACCGTAACCTGTAATGTTCATCCCGTTTGTCGGGTGGATGAGAAAACGAACACATTACAATATTACATCATACCTGCTCAGGACTGCCTGTCAGTCAGTCAAACTCCCAAATAAACATTCTGCATTCATTTCAGTTTCGTCTGATACGACCCGTCCATTTGCACAGCTCCTTTCATTCCAACATTTACATTTAAAACCTGTCCATACATGTCAATAAAACAACCTCTCAATATCACATCGTTTTCTCTCTCTTCTCTCTGTCCGTCCGGCTACCTGCTGAAGAGCGAGTGGAGCTGGTGATGACTGAAACACTGACTGCTGCGCGGAGACTCCGTTCCATCGATCACCGTCTGAAACCAGCCGGCCACGTCCACTTCTGACATCTCGTAGCGGCGGATGAAACTGTGTTCCTGTGGAAAAGCGTGGAAGAAATTCCCACATTCCAGACCAGATTAATAACCGTTTCTTTTTCTGCTGCATGTTTGTTTTTTTAAACAGACACTTACGAGCAGCTTGTGGTATTTTGGCCGTTTTCTGTGGTCCTTTGTGAGGCTGCGGAGACACAGAAGAAGTAGATCTGTAAACATCATCTTGCTTTACCGGGTTAAGAAAATGTCTGATGCACAGTATGTCAGTACCAGTCTTTAACGAAGGACTGGAAGTCTGAGGAAAAGCCCATGCTGAGAGGCAGGACCGGTGGGTCCTCTTGCAGAACTTTGGTCAGAACCTCAAAGTCTGTCTTGCAGTTCTTGTAAGGAAACTGTCCTGTGGCTAGCTCCACCTACAGGCAGGGAGGAATATGAATAGTTAAGCTAATTACAAATAGTGACAACAACGAGTTAAATTGTTAAATAGTTAACTCACCAGAGAGATGCCGAGACTCCAGACGTCAGCTCTGATGTCATAGTCTGGTTTACTGGGGTCTGGAGGGTCTATTCTCTCAGGCTGAGAACCAGAAGATATAAAAACACATATACTGAGCTTTATCAACAACTAACACACCTCCTGTTATCTAAAGCGACTTACAGTGCATTCAAGATATACAGTATATCAGTGTGTGTGTGTGTGTGTGTGGGTGTGTGTTATCTGGACTCAAACCCGTGCCACAAAGCTCTACCAACTAAACCACAGGGTTGAACAGATTTTAATGTGGCTGTTTGCTCACCGCCATGTACGCGGCACATCCGGCACTGCGAGTCTTAGCTTTTGAGTCCACCAGTCGGCCACTGATGCCAAAATCACACAGCTTGATCTGGCCTTTGGCGTCCAACAAGATATTAGATGGCTTCACATCTCGATGTATCACTCCGTGTTTCTCCTTCAGGTACAGCAGAGCTTTCACGATCTTCAGACAATAAAAATAAGACGGTGAGAGTCTTCATAACGGGTCAAAACAAACAATGTGAGACTGAAAGCTACAATGAAGCTCTCATGATGAAAGGAGGTCTTACAGCCACCGTCATCTTCCCCAGAATGGGCTCTGGTATGGGACCCTGGATCCTCTTCTTCAGCTTCTCAGCACACGTCCCCATGAGTTCCATGGCGATAAACACGTCCGTCTACAGAGAGGACGACTTTCCATTAGATTCACATTTAATCAATCATTTACACTTACAAGAGGCCTGTGTGTCTCACATTGGTGACTATAGCTCCGTAGCACTGAATGATGTATGGACAATCATGGCTCTTCAACACAACATCCAAATCCATCAGGATTCTCTTGTTCTCGTCTTTGTTTCCCGTCCTTCTCATTTGCTGCAGAGGAACATTTCAAGACACAGAAATTATTTAAATAACGTGAGTGCAGGCAATCAACGCTACAAGCGCACTAACACATGCCCAGTGGTGGTGTGATCAGTAAACAGTAATTACTGCACAGATTAACTGCTGTTTTAATGACTCCATAATTACCAGGAACATTTAAACACACATGCGCAGGGAGGAATAAAACCTTCATCGCTCACAAATAAATAAAAATCATACCCTGATTCACAAACACACAATTAACCTTGCGATGCATGAATTTTATTAAAATTTCTTTTAACTAGAGAACAACAAATTAGGCATTTTAAAACCTACAACTAAAGTAAAAGGCTTAAACAATTAACCCAAGATCATCTGCCATTTTGAACACATTCCCATAAAAACACACTGTGATGTTTAAAGAGCACAGACTT
Organism: Yasuhikotakia modesta; assembly: GCA_036877545.1. Taxonomy (NCBI): domain Eukaryota; kingdom Metazoa; phylum Chordata; class Actinopteri; order Cypriniformes; family Botiidae; genus Yasuhikotakia; species Yasuhikotakia modesta. Next base: position 51,186 of record JBAJNP010001296.1, on the reverse strand, counting down.
ATGGGTGATGATGACAATATAATTACTACCATTTGATGAAGAGCTGAACTCACCTTGACAGCGATGACATGACCGGTCTTCTTAAATCGAACCTTAAACACCTGCCCACAGGTCCCACTGCCGATCTCTCCCTCACTGATGAGATCTGTCACCTCAGCGGGGTAACGCTGGATAACACACACACACAGACAGACACACAGACAGACACACAGACAGACACACAGACAGACACACACACAGACACACACACAGACACACACACAGACACACACACAGACACACACACAGACA